>VDFB02269099.1:90492-162295 GCA_007258455.2 Sequoia sempervirens | reverse complement strand
GGAACAAAATGGGTTTCTAAGCCTTCCACCCACTGTATAGTCTTGTAACTCAGTGGATAGCCTTAGATAGGTGAAATAAACATGTATGAATCTTTGTTTGTGTAGGGAAGGTGTATTTCTTGATTTCGGTGAGTCCCTAGGGTTGTTTCCATTGGAAAATGCATGAATTTAATGGGTATAGACTTGAACCTGATGATGGGGTGTTAGAAAAAGTTATCTTATGAAATTTTAAGCTTGTGGGGGTGAATTCAAGGGTGTTTGACCAGGTAGCAAGTTTGGGAAGGGCCTGGAAGTGTCTTTTTCAATAAATCCTCATCAAAAGTGCACAAAACAAGGGTTTTTGGGTTTGGTGTGGAGGTGGCTGTACAAATGAAATATAATGGGGGATTTTGGGGTTTGATAACCTGTCAATTTCTTCCCTAAATTCTTAGAATTTTTTCACAAGTTTAAGAGGGGGGTCCTTTGTAAAATTGACCTATTTGGAGGCCTAAAATGGTGAGAAAGTCCGTTTTCTCAAATTTGTTCCAAAGGAGTCATATGGGGGGCTAAGATATGTTTTGTAACTTTGTAATGGGTGTCTAAATCATCCTTTTTTTTCAAGTGTTTTGGGAAGTTGTGGAGTTAAGTGCCTAAAAACAGGTTTGCACTGCTATTAGGTTTGCAAGGGTGAAAGTAGGAAATCCTACCTCTGATTGATTTCAAAATTTGGGAGTTGTTTGGATTGGTCCAATAGATCATTTTAATCTTGTTAGATGCCTCTTGAAGGAAAGTTGACACTTTGAGTGGATTTGGGTCTCCTGTCTCTACATCACTTGTCTATGCTATTGCTTCTTATTATGCTTTAATAATTTTTTTCCAAGAATCCATAGCTTGTTTGAAAGCACCTATTTTAGGATTTTAGCCATATTAACAAGGCAATGAATTGTTTTATAAAATGATTTGGTAAACATGTACGAAAAATGTGGTAGCATAGATAAGGCAATGAATTGTTTGAAAAAATGCCTCAAAGAAACGTGGTCTCATGGTGATGGAATGGCATGAAAATCCACAACAATTTTCATGTCATGGCATTCCATCACCATGAGACCACATTTATTTTAGGCATTTTTTTCAAGCAGTTCATTTCCTTGTCTATAGTATTGCTTGCTATTATACTTTTGATAGATTTTTTCCAAGCATCCATAGCTTGTTCAAAAGCACTTGTTTTATGATTTTAGCCATAGAAACACAACAATGAACTATTTGAAAAAATACTTTGGTAGACATGTATGAAAATTGTGGTAACATAGACAAGGCAGTGAACTATTTGATAAAATACCTCAAAGAAATTTGGCCTCATAGAATGCCATGATAACATAATGCAATTGGTAGCTGCTCCTACTTATTAGTTATGCAATGTGAAGTAATTGCATAACTGCTTAGGTTGACTTTGAAAAACTATATTGTAATTGAAATTTTGTCATCTATCAACATCTAGTTATTAGTTATGTAGTGTAAAGTAATGCTTTGACTTTGAAAGATGTGCAATAAAATGTAATCAACGATATGAATATAAACTACAAAAAATTATTTTTTACAATTCATTAGTTAAAATCTTTATTTTATTTGCTCTCTATATCTCTATATGCTATGGAAATACCTTTCAATTTCAAAATAAATAGATTTCATCTCTTGTTCTACAATTTTTTACGTTTTTTTAAATATGATTTTTTCCTAACTTTTTAATAAACTCTTATACTTTTCGTTTGTCAAAATTTTCCCCAAAAGATTTTTGTTGCTATGCATTCAAAGCATGGACCATACATGTGAATACATGCACTATATGTGAAGTATACATGTGAATAAGTGAAGCATACATGCCAATAAGTGAGGCACAAGTAATTGAAGCATTCCAAAGGATACAAACCACCAAGAATGGAGCTTATTTACACAATACACTTTAGATGGAGCTCATTGAGCAATCGACAGTAATTAATTAAGCATTAGATGTAAACAAAATTCATGCCTACAACATTCAAGCATACGATTTACACAATACGCATGATAACATCATTCAAGAATGGTAGTAGCAACATAATATTTTTTTAATCAAAAAGTCATAAGGTATACAAAGATATATATTGATAAAAGTATATAAAATATATCCAAAAAAGCCATACAGGCTTAGTACAAAGGAGCCATATTATGGACATAAAATGTCACGTATATATCGCTTGTACAAAACATATGTTCCAAAATGCCACATAGGCATACAAAGAATGACCCTACTACAGTCATTTCCCTCTAAGGGAAGGAAATAGATCCCATGTTTCCTTCAAAATTTGGCTGGATGGAGTGATTGTTGCTTCTCTGGTCTTTCGAACATGCTCGCTAGTCCTCCTCTCTTCACTCTGGACCTTCAACTGATACCATAAAATGTAAAGATGTTAATACACAAAAATTGAATTGTGGAATGACATTTAACAAAATATAATCACTTATCACATACAGATAGTCATCATTCACATTTACATCATTACCACGTCCATGATCTGGAGTGACAACCACTTGTAGCAACCATCAAGATAGAAATTAAGCTACAAAAAAGTTATCATGAAAATTTTCTATAATAGACCATAAAAGAGTGAATATAATGTCAAATCAACTAATCTGTTGCATACCTCTCTCAATGGATTAGAACTGGCTATTGTTGTAGCAACTCCATGGTCCATCGTGCCACCAACATCACCAGGGTTGTTTGATGTCAACATCTGAAAATGGTAAATGAAAGAGTAAATGGTAGGGTGAACTATTAAATGTTAATGGGATGGGATTAGGAAGGAATAAAGGAACAAAAAGTGAATTAGGAGAAGATAATGTGACACAATCAAGGAATACAAATGCAATGTTTGTGTTTCTCATCAATTTTTTAGATTTGTATATGCAAAATTATGAAAAATAGCTAACATTGTTTTACAACACCATTATTGAATAAAGGCTACCTGAGTGTAAGGTCCTTGAGGAAGTGAATTGCGAGGTGTGGAGGTCGAAGGTCCACCAGGAAATTGTTTGAAATCCAAAGCATGTTAGAGACAAACATTCAACTATAAAATTTAACTGTTCAAATGCAATAATAATATCTTTAATACTAGTTTCATACCTATGGAATCAATGTCGAGAATGAATAAGGGTCTGTAGGAATGGGGCACGTCTCATGAACACTTCGACCCTAAAATTTCATCAAATCGAAATTCTACTAATTTACTTATTCTTAAATTTCAAAATATAATTTAATAAACAACATTAAATGAACTTGTTGAATTTTACCTGATTGTCAATGCCGAATGTATCATTCAACAAATCATCTATGAAATCCATCACCTCTGCAACTGATGTAGGCTGTGTAGCTGCATCCCGAGCACTTTGATAATCATATGTGTAAACTGTGCCACAAGCACCACAATGGTGGGGTGGAGCTTGGGGCCTACACGTCTCCTCCACACCAGGCTCTACTAGAGGCCTTGCACACTGTAAAATGGTCTGGGTGAGTGAGCCAATCGACTCCAACGTGTCCACCTCTACACTATTCTTAACAATGGAAGGAACGACGACATGCTCCACCATGGGTTTGGCCAAGGGTCTCGGTGTCAACTGTGGATTACGTCATGCAACAGGTCTATCATGTGTGGAGCCCCCATCTCTACCTTGAAAGTCTAAGATGTCAAAATAATTTGGCATCTTATTGAGGATAAACTCACAATAGAGTTTCCTCAAAAAGTATTGTGGTACCTCATGGTTATTGCATGAAGGTTGGTCAAATACCATCCACCACCTCTCCCAAAATTTATTTTTAATTAACTCATGGTGGCACCAATGGATGGGGAACCTCCTGCATGTATGAGACAAAGGTCCGTTGGTTTTCGGGTCTGTAAATAGGGCACACAAGTTATTTTTGCTATTTTTTTGTTTTTTAACATCTGCATAAGACAAACCTCTAGCATAATATTGTCTCATCTCATGCCTCTTATTTGACCAAAAAATTATTTTCTCACTCATTTCTCCTACATGAGATACAATTGACTTCAATGATTCAACAATCCCTCTCCTATAAGGGTGGGTTTCGACATGCTCGATTAATCTTCCAATTAATTGTTGAATGTCTCTTTTATTGTTTTCAATTTGATTTAGAACATTTTCTTGTGTTCCTTGAGGATGCCTATGAATTGATGGAGGGGTTTCAGGTTGTTCTTGAATAGGAGGCTCTTCCTGAGGGGGTGACTGTGAATTCTCAAAGTTTCAACATGGAGATTCATTCCCTGATAATTAGAACAAAATTTTATTATAAAAACCTATTTCAATCAGCATTCTAAATCAAATTCGAAATAAATTGAATAAAAATACATACCTCTTCGCAATCTTTGATGTCTCTTACGTGTTGGCGGCATCCTTGTGAAATATAGCAAGCTAACAATGCAAATAATGGACAATATTTGGCGAGCACAAGTTGCAGACCTCCAATCCTCCAAGCCAAGTCACGAGTTGAAGACAAATGAGGGTTTGGAATATGATTTGGGATTTTATTTTGCTTTTCCATTTGGTGTGCGCCAAATGGCCAATTTCGGCCTTTTTTTGTGAATTTTTACAATTTGACACCTAAATTGTGTCACAGATTGGTGCACTTACCCCTCTACTAGATGGTTTATCACTTTCTCATAATTTTTTTTATACCTCTTCATTTGGTGCAATGCCATAATTTTTGCTGACAATTCTTGAAAAGAAATACCTTTCTCAACAACACGTCTCTCTATTTCTATTTTGATGTCATCCCAAGAATCCTTGTTTCTCAAGTTTTCAAGTAAGGGTTTACTTTGATGTTCAATTCTACTAGAAAAATTTCTATTGGCCACAATCATTGATTTAATGGTGCCACATGGATCATACTGCCATTGACAAAAAACATCAAAATTATAAATTTTCAAAAAATCATGTGCCACACTAAATGCTTTTCTCTCGAATGTGAACCCTCCACATGAAAAAGGTAAAGAAGGAAATAATCTATTCTTCTACTGACTGAGAAAGTATTCTTTATCAGTAATCTCCATCTACCTTACATATTCCAATGCAAAAACCCTTTCCATCACATGAATTGGAAGTTTGTATGGCTGCACCCTTGATCCATAAAATCTTAGCATAGTATATTCTTCCATCAAATACTAATAAGCCAATTGTATTTCTTTTCCTAGTTGAATACAATTTCTACAAGACATAGAAAACCTAGGCATTGGGGTGTTTGTAATTGTTTCATATAATGGAGCCAAAAGTTAATCTACAAAATGATTATAGTTCCTTCGAAAATCATGTATACTTATCTTAATGGTCCAATCAAATACTGGACACTTTTTTTTTCCTCAGGATTCATAGAGGACTGAATCTAAAGCTTGTTGACCTCAAACATTCTACTAATTTGAATAGGAAAAGGTATCACAAGTAGGATGTGAACCTAAATGTCTTGGTCGAGCCTCCTTTAATCACCAAAAATTGTTTATGCATGGATTCTACAATGTGCTCAACATAGTTATACTTTACAGGTTTTCCCACACAATGTCCATATTAAATACCATTTCAAGAAGGCTTGCACCCACTTCTCGATTACTATCCAGTCCGAGGAAAAATACTACCATAGACACAATATCCTGAACCCATGGTCTAAAATTATCTAAATCATAAGGAGGCTTATGATTACCTTTCAATTATTTTCTAACTTCTTTGGTACCCTAAACTATTTTATTTAGGAAAGTGTTTTTCTCCCTTTCATCCACTACTTCATAATCACTAGCAAGCTTTTTCAGGTCAATATACACGTTTCCAAATTCTTCTTTTGTAAACCTCAACACTTTTCCAAATTCTTCTGCATTAATGGATAAGATTTCTTCTTTGTTATCTACATTCACAATTGCTCCTTTGTTACCATCATAATTGTGGCAATAGACCACACAAAATTCTGGGCAAGGGAAAACCTCATGTAACATCACATGCCCTAATCCAAGCACTCATGGTACATTGACACTAATAAGTTACATTTTCTTTCTAGCCTTATTCTCACATGAAAATCTAAGTTCTGAAGTAAGCCTACCATAGATTTGAGGATCATAAATATCATGGTATTCATCAGTGAAACCTGGGGTTTTAAGCAATCTAGCATATTCTATTTTCTACCCATTCTTGCTTTGCCTTCCCAACAACAGTTGTTCTAGTGATGGTAGATATGCTTCAACAGTGACAAATCCCCTCTTAATTCCTCCTTAATTTTCCTCAAGTCTCTCAATATTTCAACCCAAAACCCAAAGTTTGACAAAATAACAATTCAAGAAACAATGAAAGAGTATGAATTATGTCTTTCACTTACCCAAATTTTGATTCTTGAAAATATTAATACTCACGGACGTTGATCGGCTCTTGGTGCGCACTGCAACCAACAATCTAAAATCTCCCTTTGTGCCAACTCTCTTACACAAAAATAAAATCACTTAGCAATACAAAGTAAACTTTTTTTTTTGAATTTCAAAGCGAATGAAACGCCAAGGTGTTGCTTCTGGAATACATAATCAGTACATTACATTTTTGTAATGACACTTAGAAATAAATTCTCTAACAACTTCTGAACTGTCAATCATTGTAAATATGACGGCTATAGGATGATTCTGGAGGTTTAAGTTTGCAAGCCTAATGCTCTGTGCATTTTATTTCAGAATTCAGCTACAACCACCCATCAAATGATCATCCAATAGTTGAGTAATTTATGATATAAACAATAAAAATGTGTTTTAAACTTGTATTAAACTTTAGTGCGCTAGGATCCATAATCCTAATGGACTCATTCAGATGAATCCACGTGTCCATTTCACCATTCTGTTGAGAAAATACAAGTCCATTCAAAACATCATGTGGCCTCGCAAAAACCCTTTAAAACCAAGACATTCATTGGAATCAACACCAAGGAATCAGTGGCTTAACATTGCAAAGGACTCAATAAACTGATTAATGATACCGAAAACCGAGCGAGGGGGTCAACAACAAATTAGAAAATCAATTCCATTTCGGCCAACCCTAGCAGCACTGACAACTTTTAATGTTTTTAGTGTTTTTTGTCAATTTGATGGAAACTTTATTTTTTCCTTTGTATTGCTTTATGTTTTAAATTTGCATTCAATTATTTCATAAATAGATAACACTTAATTTCTTAAACGATAAAAATATGATTTTTCTAAGTTTATTAAATATCTCATTCAATTATTTACTATAAATTACTTGTATAACTTGAATAGACATTGAACAGACAAAATAATTCTTCATTGTAAATTAATACTGAAAAATAACACAACCATTTATTTTATTACAACTGAATTACATTGTTACATTATTGCACAACTTCTTAACAATGAGCAACCCATGCAAGCTCTTTTTTTTATATAAATGACACATGTCACCTTACATTCGATAGATTTGATTCCAAGCTGCTACTAGTGACAATGGAAGAGAATTTCATACACCATATTCTCAAACCATAAGGCTTGTCAACTATGGTTTGGATCTTGTGATCTCAATCTGATGTACCATAACAACCCAAAATGACACATTTGATTCCAAGCTGGTAGTGGAGGCTATGGGATCCATACAATATTACCAAACAAATGACTTTGAGAATCCATAGGGCTTTCCTACCATGTTGGTGCAATGGGAACTGTGGAAATAGAAAATGTAGGTCTATCCTGCTTATCAACCAAAGTCATGCAGAAGATAACACATGGTAAATTTCCTACCACCATTTTCATATAGCTTTCATGTATTAGGATAGCCCAACATAACTACGAAATTCCATAGTTCCTATTTGAGGGCCTTTGTCAAAATGGAATATGAGAAGTCACCCACTTTAAATGCAAACACAATTAAAATACTTATGTGAGTGTACTCTCTGTGAAAGCGCTTATCTGCATCAGAATTCCTCATCCTGGTTGAAAACCCATCTGAGAAGATAGGTAAACTAGATCAACTTATTTCCAATTCCACCCATTCTAGATTTGAAGCAAATTTCTCTTTTACTCTGTAACTACATAACTACAGCCAGGGGAACTTAGAATATCCCCGATAGCACCACATCATCTTTTTCCTTATTAACCTTCCAAAATGAAAACCCTTATAAGAATTCAGAACATTGCACTCAACAGTGAAGCCTTGGCCTTTAGCCTTTTATGACTGATTTTAGTTGCGGTCACTATCCCTATTTATGGGCCACCAGCCTAATCCTTGTTTACTCGTGAGTCGTGCGAGGTATAATCACGCAAACCAAGTAAAAAAATTTATCATGTAACTTAAGTCTTACATTTACAATATTTATTTTGATTTATGTCTACTTGCATAAACATTGTACCCCAAGTTGTCAAGCTATCAAAATCACTACTTAAACGATATGAAATCATTACAAATCTTTTTTCAATTGATCACTAGATTAAGAAAATCATCATCCACAATACAACATGCAGTTTTGAACATCAAGTTATCCAATCACTCGCTTTAGGTGTACATATGTCATTAATTCGTAGTACCGCAACCACACTTTCCTCAAAGAAAGACAATTCGATGGATATGCAAAAATTGATAGAAAGAAAATTACGTGCCACATGCCATACTTTCTGCCATTTTTAGTATGAAGTTATTAAATCAAGCATTTCACATGCTTTGAATTAGAGGAGGAATTTAATTTTGAATCTTTTAAAGATCTCACAGGTACATATGACATTAATCTGCAGAACCACAACCACATTCTATTAAATGAAAGACAACCCAACAAATATGTGGAGACCGATAAAAAGATTAACAACTAAATCAAAGGCAAAGTATTTCAAAACATTGAAAAGATAGACAATTAAATTAATTGTTGTAGCCTAATCATTATCAATGCCCACTGATAAGTAATAAATCACAATATATTTCGCTCATTTATGATCAGAACTATATGTTGAAATTGGAACATACAAAAAATATAAATATCTTTTCAGGCCTAAAAAACCACATTTCTATATTGAACAAACCAAAAAAGATTTACAAGAACAAAACCACGAGAAGTATTTTTACTTGACTAGCCATGAAGTACATAGCTATCCTGGCCAAAAAACCACTAACCACGACAAGAAAACGATTCATAAAACACACACTAGAAGAGCTCTACAATATAATATAGACACAATCCATTACAAAAAAATTATGTATCAATATCAACTGGGTGTTTGAGCAGGAGGTGAATTGAATTGAGAAAAGTAAGAGTAGAGAAGAAAAGGAAATCACCCAAATCCTTCCTCCTAAACTCGAGACTTTGTAATGATTCATTTATTGTGTCACACACCAGACTGCACCTCATATTAACCAAGGTGAAAGCTTGCATCGTCGAAGCAGATATTTCAAGTTTGTAGAAAATTCCACCAACAGGCGCTAACCCACTTTCAAAATTGCAATGCTCAAGTGTCAAGTCCAACGAGGACATAGAGTAAATAAAAGGCTGCAAATAACGTATTCGCAATGTCCTCACAAAATCTTTATCCAACAAAATGTCCATGCAATTGGACAAGAAAAAAGAAGCCACTTTAGAAAATAGAGCACAAGATTTTTTTTCAAGTCATTCCCTACCCACAATTATTCTTATAGCCTCCTCAACCTGCACACAAGGAATACTAAAAACCATACCCAACTTTTGTCTATCGTATTGATTGTTGCTTCTTTTCTCCCAAAATTTTTTGGGTAGCATGACACGCCATGAAGACTCCATAATATCCCAATGAAACAGAGAATAGAAAACAAAAAAAGCAATGCCAAATATATTGCAAATGATATGAAAAACACCAACTTAAACAAATATATATAGAATGAAGACATCAAATACGCAACACTTGAACATTTAATTCACCACTCGATGTGACAATATTATTTCAAAAAAATTCAGTCATGACTTTAACTCATTTGATAAATAATAAAACCGCAACTATTGATATTTTTAAATCTAATAGTTATAGTGTTATTCTGTTTCAATTCACAAGTCTACTACTTCAGACATTTGCTTCCGAAATGCAACCACAACCATCCATCCAAGATTCATCGAATAGTTATATCGCATTTTGACTTGCCACAACCTTTACAATCTCCAATCTTGCAACAACTGTCCATCTTTGATGAACTTAGCATTGAACGTTGATTCCTTTTAGACCATTCACCACAAGTTGAAGCTTGCTCCCATCAAGGATAGATGTCACAACTACACATTACCATGTCAAACTGATGACATCACCTTGTCAGCAATCCAGACGCGTGACAACCGCCTAATCCTTAAACGCCAATCTCAACCATTGATTTCCGTGAGCAAATATTTGACACCAAATTAGATGATATTAAAGTCTTTGATACTCCACAAAACTAGTAATCGCCTAGCTCCAAGGGCCGATCACCACAATGACTCAAAAGCCTCAAGCCATAACTTAAACTCATATCTGGCTTCACACATAATAAATAAATAAAACAGTGAATGCAAATTTCTTTTTAAAGTTCACATTATAATTTACCTATTGGGAAAATACTAAAACTTGAAATTAAGGGGCCCTCAACTTTTCTATTGTAATTTTTGCCTGCAATTTTTTTTTTGTATTTATATCTTCAAACTTTAACATATGGATTATTTGTTCTCAATTTTTGAAATAGATCTTGAATATATCATGTACTAGAGACATAACTATTTTGAGCAGCCTCCATTATTTATCTTGACCATTTATCTAAAATAAAAAATAACTATATTTTGATTTGTATTATCATTTGTTTTATGCTAGTAGGTGGGTCTTTTTTGCTACGTGTCTGCATAGCGCAAGATTATGAGAGAAATATGTTTGTTAGGTTTTGTGCATTGCGCAATTGGTGAAGAGACGGTTGGTGAGGATAATTTTGAAATTCGTCAATGAATATTATATATAATAATAAAGTTAATGATTGTTATTATTTATGATTTTTTCATCAGAATTAATAATATAGTGTTGTTATTGTGTAAATGTAGGTCGTATATACTTTACATTTATCAACATATTTATATGTACGCGCCCAAAAAATTTTATGGTTATATTAATTTAATCAATTTACTGTGAGATAGGTTTATTAATGTTGGACTGTGTAAAATTGGATTACATGTCTTTTGTATTTATTTGTTTGTTGCTATGCATATGGTTAATAAATATGATTCGATGGGGGATATAATGATGCCTGTAAATAGAGATGGTTCTTTGTTTTCGGTCGGGATAATGCTTCAATGCAGCAACACTAAATTTGGTGCAGTTTTTTTCTATGTTTTCAATATTTTGATTCGCACCCAATAGCCCGCATACATCGAACCATTTTACTAGCTTGATCTTTAATGGGCCTAAAGTCACTGTGAAATATTTCATGAAATATTTTTTCATCCTCTAAATAGTTCTTTGAATGCATCGGATGAGGCCATGTGGCAGCTTCCCGCTATCCCTCACGGTGTCAACATCGTCGAGACATTCACCACGGGCTGGCGGGCAACAACCATAATTCAATCGACAAGATTAATCATAGCTCTATGATCCTAGGACCTTTTATGATCAATGGAAATATCTTCTCAAGATATTCATATTAGATTAATAATTGTATTTGATTTTGTTCCATATAGTTATAATTTTACCTAGGAAAGCACAATTTCCTCTTATCACAGAATCAAGCACAAGTTTTGCCTACAATATTTGTTTTTTTCCAGCTTTGTCATCAAATTATAAATTTGCAATAAAGTGGTCTATGATGTGTTTCTAAAGGAAGCATAACTGATGCATAATATAATTTTTGAGATTTTCAATGCACAATTTTGTGTCCTTTTATATTTTATCTCCTCCTTTGTCTTGTGGGTTATCATTCTTCTTTTCCAAATGGCTGATTTTAAATATACACAACTCTTAATTTGACATGACTATTATATTTTGAAATAAAAAATAAAACAATTGTTTCAGTTAAAAAAGTAATGGATATTGTTAATAGTTATTCATCCAAATTATAATCAACACAATATAAATTAGGAAGGTTACAAGTACTCTATTTGGCCTAACTACACGTGATAATAGTGTGACATCAACATATCAGGGTGGGGTGGTGAGGAACGGTCCAAATTCAATCTTTGGAACGAAGGAACTTCTTTAAACAGTTTTAATATTAGGTGCCCAAAGTTGCGACTCAAGAAAAAGGAATGACTTTAGCCTTTTGAAATATTTTGACGCGTGCTATCATTTGTTTTATGTTAGTAGGTGATCCTTTTTTGCTACGTGTCTGCATAGTGCAATATTCTAAGAGCAATAGGTTTGTTAGGTTTTGTGCATTGCACAATTAGCGAAGAGACGGTTGCTGAGAATAATTTTAAAATTTGTCAATAAATATTATATATAATGACAGAATCAATGATTGTTATTATTTATGATATTTTCATCAAAATTAATAATATAGTGTTGTTATTCTATAAATGTAGCTGATATAAATTTTAGCTTTTTTCTAGAGAAGACAATCAACTTTATATTTTAGTTCTAATGAACTTTTAATAAAAGCTAAAAGGAAAATGAGAAAGACAATAAAAATATGACAGTTTTTATGTTTTTGAAACTACATTAATAGATCTACAAAATATTATTTTAAGATTTGTTTTAAAATACTATACTTATACAAGTAGGAATTGTAAGAACATTGTATGAAGATTTGCAAACCTTTGATTTGCACGAAAAATACAAGATGGGTCCCAAACCTAAATCCAATACATTCTCAAGACAAAATCAGAGGGAAAATATTTTCTCTATAGAAGAAGCATATACATTAGTAAAAAATATTAGATTTTGCTGCCTTGAATTTGGCCCATCATAGTCCATTCCCTTCAAACTATTATTTCTATCTCTTTTGGGTTAATTCCAAGCCTCGTTACTCATCAAAGCTACCCTATGGATCAGTGCCCTGTCCTAACATATGCACTCTTAAACCATGCAATTCAAAACCTATAATAAACCTCCATTCATGTTAAAGAAAATATAACTTATTCTTTGAACAAGTGCATTAACAATGAAAAAACATTCACAACGAAACCAACAAACATAAATTGAATAATATTTGATTCATAATTCATATAAAGCACACAATCAAGAACAGTGGCTTTGGAAATATCCCATTTGCATTCAGAAATGATAGTACTATTACACAACATTAACAATCAAAAGATTAAAAACTTCAAAACCTAGAAAAGATTTAGAAAAAATTGTATCTACATCCTCTATTGCCCTTGAATTCCCTCTTATAAAACAAGAGAGCAACAAGCTTTCGGCCATTACACATGTCATACTTTAATTTGACATACAAATTTCATTTCAAAATTAAAGGAGTAACTGTGACCTCATGCAAAGAATATTTAGATTGCCCACCAAAGCTGGCCATCCATATATGAACAAAACACCAAGTGCACAAAAGCACAAAACCACTTCCCTTGGTGCTGATGAACACTTCTAGAAATGCTCACTATAAAAATGACCAAAAGCCTTGAAAAACAATACCACAGAGACAAGAAAACTATGAAAAGTTTTTAAAATGTTTTTCAATTTAAGAGAAACACATTTGCATGACAACATTGTATAATATGAATTAACATTCAATAGACAAACTAATTATTTTCCCTCAATCAATTAAAATCTTACATTATTATATAGCGTTCTAAACACCACTAAACCATACAAGCTCTTTATTTGTATAAATGACAAACGCCGCTTCCCATCTAACATAATTGATTAAAATCTCATAGTAATGTTATGATAGGCCCAACCCACCGCTATGGCCCTACACTCTTAATTATAGCTTGTAATGATGATATGCATAGTTTAATATATTCACAACTCCCATTCCCCCTGCATTATACACAAGCTATATAATTTTTCAAATTTACTTTGCACTGTTATGGCCGATTGGGTTCAACATACTATACAATATACATTGCACTAAATGCTTTGACTATTTCCTTGTGCCTTTCCATAATACAACAACCATTTAATGGTTGTTTCCTTGTGCCTTGTGCCTTGTGCCTTGCAACGGTACTTAGAAATGACCGAAGAGCTTTGGCTACTTCTACACAAATTATTCAACATTGTTAAACCTACTTAATAGTAATCTACCAAGCTTTAGAAATAGACACTTAAAGAGAACATACTTGTAAGTAAATGTAATTGAAAAAAATTACCCATAGAACTTAGATACAACAAATTACAACGAATGTATTCCAAATCCAATCAAATCTGACCAAGATAGAATATATTCAATTGTTTCCTCACATCGAGAGCATATTAAGTAGAACTGAATCCAAAAATAAGAAGTTGGATAAAACAAACAACAAGCCAAAGGAGAAGGCCCATATCAGTAAAGAACAAGAAATATTTAGCAAACAAAATTTCAGCCAACCAAGAAACAAGTTCTACAAGCTATGCATAACATTCCCTGCAGTGAAAGAAGAATGTGATCATGCATACAAGTATCAAGAGTTCGTAGTAGCTAGTCCATAATTATTCCACGAAGGAAAACAATGGTTTCAAAGTTCAAAACAATAATGAATATGCCCGAGCACCCAAATTTTCTTACAAAACTTTGATTGAATCTAGACAAACATTATGCTATCTGGATTCGAACCATGGTTGCAAAAAAATTTGGCAATGGATACAATCATCAACCTTGTAAACCTTAAGTTCACATTTTCTCTTCTTAGAAAGTTACACACTAGCTTCTACATACTTTTTCCACTTACACACTTGATCACATCCTTCTCCCACTGTAGCATATCCTGTATAAAGCACTTCCAACTTGTGTTTGATTTGGTTCTAATTTTCTTTGCTCAAATATTCTCATTGTCCACTATTCTCTCCTATAATTTATTGTTTCTTTCAACCAATTTCTTGTTTCTTGATTTAGCTCTCTTTGAAACAACTTTCATGCCATCAAACAATTAAAAACATTCATCAAATGCAACCTTCACTACATTTTCAATATATTTCTTGAATTTTGTTTCAAATGGAAAAAAAGCATCATTTTCAAACATTTAACACTCCACTACAACATAACCCTAACTACTAAAATTTCCCAAAGTTCCTCTTTGCTCATTTTCAAGCACCTTTCTCCACACCTCTACAAACTACTATTTCAGAGGTTGTAAGATCACACTCACCAGACACCAAATCGGTCGATGCATCTAATGACACTTCATTAATTTTTTTTACACAAATGAATGAAAACCCACAAATAATCACTTCACTATTCTAGAGCACAAGGAAATAGGTAACACATTTAACACTAAATCTATTGCATAATATGTTCAATCCAACACACCAAAACACCCCAAAATACTTCCAAAGTCCATAGACCTTGCCTACAACCCTGGGGAAGTAGGAGCTAAAAAAATACAAACTGCACCCATCCACCTTACTAGCTACAATTACACAAAAAGAAAGGCTCACTACAAGAAGAAAACTACAATACTCATGTAACCACACTTTCTGTCAAAGCACTTATCTCGACCGCACCCACTCTGAAAATTGCATTAAATAACAAAGTCTTCCACTATCCCTTTTTCATGGAAACCAAGAAACCAACTTTAATTATGCCAAAAGCCACTTGGATGTACAATATTTATTTTGAACAATGTCTGCCTACATGCAGGTTGTACCATAAGCTAACAAGCAACTCACTGAAACAATATGAAATCTACAATAAATATTATACTGAATGATGGCTCCCTACATGCAGACTGTACCTTAAGCCAACAACTGACCCACTCCCTAGATACATGCAGACTGTACCTCAATCTAACAAGCAACCCACTAAAATGATCTTAAACTGTGTTCCGTATAAAACAACAAAAAACTCTTCTGCCAAAACCAACCTTCGAAACCCTCCTACCCAAAACAATATTAAAATTTTCTATCATGGGATTTGAATCAGAAAGCCTCCATTGAGAAAATCTCGACCCAAAACAAAGTACCATGTCTGTTTACAGACATCATTATATTCCCCCCTCGAGTCGTATTTATTAACCATATGCAAAACAACAAACGAATAAATACAAAAGACATATAATCCAATTTCACACACTCCATCATTATATAAACCTACCACACAATAAATTGATTAAATTAATATAACCATAAATTTTATTTGATACATACATATAAGTATGTCGATATATATAAACTACATATCACCTACATTTACAGAATAACAACACCATATTATTAATTCTGATGAAAATATCATAATAATAACAATCATCAACTCTACCATTATATATAATATTCATTGACGAATTTAAAAAAAATTCTCACCAACTGTCTCTTCACCAGTCGCACAATGCACAAAACCTAACAAACCTATTGCTCTCAAAATCTTGTGCTATGCAGACAAGTAGCAAAAAAGACCCACCTACTAGCATAAAAAAAATGATAACACACATCAAAATATTTCAGAAGGCTAAAGTCATTCCTTTTTCTTAAGTCACAACTTAGGGGACCTAATATTAAAACTGTTTATAGAAGCGCCCTCCTCCTGCAAATTAAATTTGGACCGTTCCCTGACACCCTGCCTTAATATGCCGATGTCACCAAATACTGTGAGCCATAGCAGGCGCATGGCACGTGTCCCATCCCTTTGCTACACCCCGACACTCTAAGAATCAGTAATGTTAGTGGGCCCATAATCTAAGGGCTATGATTAATCTTGTTGATTGAATCCTAGCCATTCCCAACCAACCCATGGAGAATCTCTCGACGATGCTGATATCGCAAGGGATGGCAGGGAGCTGCCACATGGTCTCATTCAGTGCATTCAAAGAACTATTCAAAGGACGAAAAACCATTTCATGAAATATTTCATGGTGATTTTATGCCCATTAAATATCAACCTACTAAAATGGTTTAGTATATGACGATAATCATATTACAGTTGATGGAGATGCTAGTCTTGAATTTGAGGGAAGACACTTATGGCCAATTTAGAGTTGATGGCTGGAATACTATTGTAGTTAATAACATGCATGAAAATAAGTGATCTCCTAAGAACCAAGGTGGACCATGCAGTGGATAAGGCATATGGTGAATGTGGCACATCTCAGAGACCTAAGGTAAACCTTATACCTACCTCTGCTAAAGAATTTCTTGACAAGTTAGCGATCGATGAAAATTTCTTTCTCCTAATATTCTTGTTGTTGAGCATCTCAAGTTGTAGAGCTAGATGCACTAGAATATCTTGAAAATGTTAAAGATGATACCTACAATGATGATCTATGGTGTGGTGAGTTTGATGAATTTAGCCCCAAAATCACAGCCACTATGAGACTGAAGGGGCAACAATGAATCAATAGATTAAGGATAGTTATAGTGTAGGATTGTTGTAGTCCTGTAGGTAGCACTTGCATCTTGTCCAAGCTAATTTGATCGATTCTAAATAAAGAAGCATATAAAGATCGCAATGGATGAGTGGGATATTAGAAGTTATGACTGTAGCACTTGCAGCTTGTCAAAGCTAATTTGAGCGATTCTAAATAAAGAAGCATATAAAGCTCACAATGGATGAGTGGGATCTTAGAAGTTATGACTGTTATGAGTTTATGAGTTTGCAGGAGATGAAGCAAAATTAAATGCTAAGGACAGTGACAAAGGATTTTGATAGAGGTCAAAAGGAAAGGACAATTAGTACAAAAAAAATGCACAGTGACAACAATTAGATCTAGATTCAGTTTGTCCTTTGGATCTCATTTATTAGTTTTGTATTAAATTTCCTAACTGTCCTAAGTCTTCAAATTTTCTTAATCTTACAATGTCATGTTTGGCATGGATTGCATAAGAGACTTCTTTTAATACACAGTAGTAATGAGCAAGCAATTTGGAAGACAATAATATAGAATAAGACCAAATGGCAATGACAATCTAATTGGTTAAGTTAGAAGATGATAGTGGTGTTGACTATGGAAGAAGGCAATATTTATGTGGTAATTGAGAAGATATTTAGGAAATAATTATTGACTAATTATTGTCCCTACCAAGCATCTATGGTACTTGAATGAGTTGTGCAACAGTTGGAGCATTTATTGGGGGTAGTTTTGACTCAGTTTGAACCATTTTACCAACATTTAGGAGCTATTTAAGGGACTTAGTTGGCGGATAAGGTCAAGGCATGAAGTTTTCTTCAGTCAAAAACCTTTTTAGAGCTTTTTAAGGGGTTCCAAAGTAAGGGAAATTATTTTGGAAGCCCAAAAGAAGTTTGACCCAACAAACATATGTTCCTATTATCTAGCAACCATTGAGCAACATAAAATGAAGCTTTAGGAGCAGATTTAGAGTTAGTTTTTTCTCTCTAGTTTTGTATTGTAATTCTCTTGAAGATTCTTTCAAGTTGGAGCAACAAATGAAACTTTGTTTTTAGACTTATACAACTATATAAACACATTTTTATCAATAAAGTTTAAGAATTTTGAACTTCTAAAAAGTTGTGTCATTGTGTGCAATGTATTGGTTGATGAATATTTATGTGAGTTATGATAATTCCTTTGATGTTTGTCTCATTTTAGCACCTTTAGGTAGAAAAACATATGTTTTTGTAGGTTCTAAGCTATGTAGTGGTTCACACAACCATTTAAGTTGTGAAAGAACATATCTTTTCCTTCAAAATTATTAGAAAACCAAACCTCCTTGTAAAACACTAATGCATTGACATATGAAAATATCTGAGTTGTGTAAAGTTAAGTTGAAATATTAAGGGAATTGTGTGTTAAAAGAGTAGTGTAGGTGTGAAATCATTCTTGTGCACACCTTTTAGTTTTAGGATTCATTTTCATGTTTCCTTTTTACCCTTTTCTCAACAAGCAACAATAGGTAGCTTAAATTAGGAGAAGGTCCAAGGGAACCGACCCACTCTGGAGGTTGATCTCCACAATATGAGCCCACACTCAGGGATATCATCCCATGTTTCATGAGTGGCTAAGTGATTTCATCATCTTAGCAAAGGGTGCACACTTTTGTGACAACAGTTTCCTTCACAATAATGCGAGCACGTTATGAGAACCTAAGACGTGCAATAATGCGAGTGTGTTATAATGCCCTTGTGTTATTTTTCTACCTTGGGAATTTCCAACCCTTAGGGTTGGATTTTCCCTGGGCATCAAATCCAAAGGGTTGAATTGATATTTCAACATCCAAATATGTGTTTTTTGAAATTGTAAAAAATTGACACAATCTCAAGCATGCTCTCCATCAAGTTTGCACGTGTTTCAATGTCAAGTCCAAAAAATGACATAGCAACATTGAGCTCTCTCTTAGCTTTCTAACCATGTAATTTTTTTCAAATTTATAATAAGTTAAGGTTTTGATCTTTAATTTTTTTTCTAGTGTCTCCATTTTATGTCAAAAACTTACATATGGTATTTTTTGCTTCATTTTTTATTCGTTTATTGAAATTTCAAATAAATTACACTTTTAGAAACTAGACTCTATTTTATACATAATTAAAAATGGTTTTTAATTAGTTTCCTATAAAATTTAGGGGGAGCATGCTCAATTTTTTATTTTTCAAGATGTGTCTAGTTTGAAAATTAGTAAAAAGTTATATATTCATTAAAAAATTAGTAGAAAAATTGGGCATAAACTACATGGTGTTAGCTAATTTTTCACCAAAGTGATTTTTTAAATACTAGAAAGTTAACATTTTAGGGATAGCACACTAAATGCTAGATTATGTTTTTTAATAGAAATAAGAGCACTTTGCGTGCACCCCCTTTTTGAAACCCTTAATCTCCACCATTTTCAAGAAAAGTTAGTAGTTTAGAAAGTAGATTCAAAGCACCACGACTTTTGTTCTTGTTGTGTCTTCAAATTTGAGATCAATCTTTCCCGATTTCAAAAAAAGTGGCCACTTAAGACCCTTTTTGGTCCCCCATTTCCATGCACTTACCTTTTTAACCAATTTGAATGTTAGATAAATATACTATTAATTTAAGAAATCTAGGATGAAACAAGAAGTTGGTCCAATGAAATCAAATGAGTGTCCACAATATCATATGATCAAATAATTTTTTTAATAGAAAATATTTCATAAAATTATTTTGTTAACTATAAATAATTTATTTCTATTATATTACAACTTGAAAATATAGTTAACATTAAGAAGGATGATACTCCCTCAAAAGAAAGAGGATCTCATGAACCTAAGCAATAAACTATTGAACTCATTTATTATGAACATTAATAACAATTATTTAAGTTTTTAAAATAAAAGATGGTAATCTACATAAAAGATTTAAAATTATAAAATATAAACAACTTATATAATTTTGAAGCTCATACGGGAGAAGAAGAATCAAAAAGCTATTGAGGGGAGATAAATCTTTACAACCTTGGCGAAAATGCATTTAAGCAATAGTTGAGAGGAAACACACATAGAGAAAGAGGAGAGACATCATGAGACAACATCTGTAGGCTAATTTGATTCTTAAAAATATGAAGTTAACAATGAGGAGTGCACTACATGCCCTGGGACAAAGTTAAATACATAGAATATTTTCTTTACCTATGTTGATAATAAACGACCAAGCTCTAGATTGTGAGAATTAATTTTCTCTACCATAATCTTGGAAATGCCATTATATAAGCATGCATCCATCACATTGTTAACACAAACCACAGCTGGGTCATCATTGATCTCCTCAAACGTGAATAAACCTTATCAAAGAAGAACCATGGGAGATGTCATACCTACGTGGAAGCATAGTTATTTAAGTTGTTCCTAACTATTCTTGCAACACATTATCATTTCAATTTATTTCATTATCTAATCTTAATATTGTTTTGGTTCTCAAATTGAAAGAAAAAGAGATAATTTATGTATTTGGGATATTAATGTCGATCTTAATGTTGTTTGTATTGTCTGATTGAAAGAAAAAGAGATAATTTATGCATTTGGGATATTATTCATCATTTCACAACACATGATAACACGACATATTATTGGCCTATACCAATCCACATTATCCGACGAATCTTATTTTCTTGTTGTCTTGGTCTATCTTCATGATTATTCATAGATAGTTGTGTTTTTTATAATTGATTTAAGTATTATTTTTGTGAATGATTATAATACGTGTGTAAGTATTTATGTACACACGTCTATGTATATTTGAATTTTTTCAAGAAACTAATATTGTATTTACTTATTAATATGTTTTAGAGTAGTGTCAACACTAGCATATATATTTAATTTAATATATATATAATACGTTGAGAGATATTCTTCTCGAGGTGCCTATTTGTTTAATCAATTTCTCACATAAAAGTCCAATAGGCACCTCAAGAAGGATGTCTCTCAGTGTATTATATATATATATATATATGCTAGTAGAATTCACAACGCAACATGGAAGATATAAAATTAATTAGGATTAGGGTTGGGGTTGGGGTTAGCGTTAGGATTAAAGTTAGAGTTAGGATTAGAGATAGAATTAGGATCAAGGATAGGGTTAGGGTTAGGGTTATAGATATAATTAGGGGTTACAGTTAGGATTAGGATTAGGAGTAGGAATAGGGTTAAGGTAGGATTAAAGATAGAATTAGTGTTAAGGGTAGGGTTAGGTTTAGGGTTATTGTTAAAGATAGAATTAGGATTAGGGTTAGGGTTAAGACTAGAGATAAAATTATGATTAGGGGTAGGGTTAGGGTTAGGATTAGTGTTAGGGAACTAGAGATAGAATTAAGGTTATGGTTAGGATTAGGATTAGGGTCAAGATTAGGGTTATGGTCAAGGTTAGAGGTAGAATTAGGATAAGGGTTGGGGTTAGTGTTAGTATTAGGATTAAGGTTAGGGTTATGTTTAGAGATAGAATTAGCATAGGGTTGGGGTTAACATTAGGGTTAAAGTTAGGATTAGCGTTAGGATTAGGGTTAAGGTTCAGGTTAATGTTAGAGATAGATTTAGGATCAAGGGTAGGGTTAGTGTTATGGTTAGGGTTGAGATTAAGATTAGGATCAAGATTAGGGTCATGATTAGGGTTAGAGATAGAGTTAGTATTAAGGTTAGGATTATTGGAATATGAAGTCAATTTTATTGTTATTCTAGTAGGGAGTCTCTATTTTTGGTAGTTTTACCCAATGTTCGACATGTAGTTGTATGAGTCACACTTTCTATCTTTGGAAAGTTTTGTTCGACAAGAAATTTGCAACTCAGATTGCTTATACTTTGTTGAATTCATGTTTTCTATAACAGTTGAAGATTATTGTAATTATGAATTTCCTGAGAAATAAAATATGAAAGATCTTTGTATGTGGTTTTTTCTTGGTATAATTTTACCAGGTTTTCCATGTAAATACTGTAAATTTTTCTCACAAAGATTAGGATTAGGGTTAGGGCTAAGAATAGGGATAGGTTTAGGGTTAAGATTAGGGATAGGGTTAGGGATAGAGATATAATTAGCATTAAGGTTGGAGTTAGCATTAGGATTAGAGTTAGGGTTAGGGTTATGGTTGGGGTTAGCGTAAGGATTAAGGTTATGGTTAGGATCAAGACAAAATTAGGATTAGGAGTAGGTGAGGGTTGGGGTTAGGGTTATAAAAAAAAATAGGGTTAGGTTTAGGATTAGGAGTAGGATTAAGATTATAATTAGGATTAAAGATAGAATTAATGTTAAGGATAGGGTTAGGATTAAAAAATAAGGACAGGGTTAGGGTTAGATATAGAATTAGGGTTAGGGTTAGGATTAAAATTAACATCAATATTAGGGTTATGGTTAGGGTTAGAGGTAAAATTAAGGTCATGGTTAGGTTTAGGATTAGATTTAGGGTTAAGATCAATATGTATATGGTTAGGGTTAGAGATAGAATTAGGATTAAGGTTGGGGTTATTGTGAGGATTAGGGTTAGTGTTAGTGTTAGGGTTGGGTTAGCATCATGATTAGGGTTATGATTAGGATTAGAGATAAATTAGGATTAGGGGTAGAGATAGGGTTAGGGTTAGAGATAATGTTAGGGTTAGAGTTAGGGTTAAAGATAGATTTGGGGTTAGGGTTATACTTACAATTCAATTATGTTTTAGGGTTAGGGTTATGGTACAATTAGAGTTATGGTTATGGTTAGAGATAGAATTAGGATTAGGGTTGGAGTTAGTGTTAGTATTAAGATTAGGGCTAGGATTAAGGAACTATGATTGGGGTTTATGTCATGATTAGGGTTAGGGTTAGGATTAGAGATAGAATTAGGATCAAGGGTAGGGTTAGGGTTAGAGATAGAATTAGGGTTAGGGTTAGGATTAGGATTATGATAAAAATTAGGGTTATGGTTAGTGTTAGAGATAGATTAGGATTAGGGTTGGGTTAGTGTTAAAATTAGGATTAGGGTTAAGGTTAGGGTTAGTATTAAAATTAGGATTAGGGTTAGGATTAGAGATAGAATAAGGATTAGGGGTAGAGTTAGGGTTATAGATAGAATTAGGGTTAAGGTTAGTATTAGTATTATGATTAGGATTAGGGTTATGGTTAGGGTTAGATATAGAATTAGGATTAGGGTTGGAGTTAGTGTTAATATTGGGTGATGTTAGGATTTAGGTGACATCAACCTTGTAAATCCTTTAATTAATTATTTTCCTAATGTATTTTGTGAATTACCCATAAGAGGTGAAACCATTTAACCAATGGCAGTGAAAGAACTCATGTAAAGATGAAGTTACCATTACCATTTGTCTTCTGGGAAAAGGACAAAATAGCTAGGAATCCCATTTGGAATCTCCTATTTTTGGAGGGTTATGACATCCTTCATAAGTTGCAAGAGTATTTATGACACTATGACAACTGTCATAAGATTCTATGACAACTATGACACAATTTATGATTGTACTTATGATAGATTCCTTCCCTAGGCACCCATGCATGAGAGATGACTTATGACAGCTGTAAGAGCATATGTAAGTTACTATTTTGGGTGGATTTGGTGGTTGTAAAGGAGGTAGGCGTTGGTTTTTCCAAATTTTTTTCTGCATTTTGTTTGGTAATACCATGGTGGTGTGCATCCCCACAAGTTTTTATAATTGGGGCCTTGAGATTGAGTTATTCATTCAATTTTGTAGATAACTAGGTGCTGCCATATTCTACAATTTTTTGCAGAGAAGTGTATTGCTCTTGTAATATATCTTGGATTATTAATATACTTTCCTTTCTCTTTTTGTGGTGTATTTTTTTCTCTTAGGGGTTTCTACACGTAAATATAGTCTCATGTGTTATGGTTTTCTTTTCTTGTTTTCATTCTACAATCACATTCATATTAAGGTTTGATATTTGGATTCAAATATGCAATTATTGTTGATTAAAGTTCATATTTCAAGCTTTCTTCACCTTTTTTTAAAACATTTGGTATCAGAGTTAATGGTTCTATTGAGAAAGGGATGTTTTTCTCTTGAGTGTTCAAGGTTTTTTGTTGTAGTGGGAGTTTTTGCTTTGTGGGTTTTTTTTTGCAGATTTGTGAAAGATTGTAAACCATGGCTTCTACCTCTCATCTAGATATTAAGAAGTTCAATAGCATTGGTTATGAGATGTGGAATTTGAATATGGAGGATCTCCTTGAAGAGAGAGATTAGTGATTGGAAGTTTTGAATGAAAAGAAACTAGAAAAAATGTCTGATGAAGATTGGAACAAAATAAACAAAAAGGAACGAGTAACCATTCGATTATGTCTTGCAGATTCTATCCTCATAAATTTTTTAGAAGAATCTATCACATAAAATTTGTGGAAGAGGATAGGTGATATCTACCAAACCAAAAAAATAACTAATAATTTTTATCTCAAAATAAGTTTGTATTCTTTGAAAATGAAGGATGGTGATTCTATTGCAGAACATTTAAATGTTTGTAATAATATGATTATAATTCAGCTTGCATATATAGGTGTTAAATTAGAAGAGGAAAATAAATGTATTTTTATGCTTTGTTCTTTACCCAAATCTTGGGAAAATCTAATTTTTGCCATAAGTGGTGGTGGCATAGAACCAAAGATGGATAGTCTCAAATGTTGTTGTAGTTCTTTTAGAAAAGATAAGGAGAAAGTCCATGCATGTGGTCTCCCAAGATTCCTTGCATGTGTGAGGAAGGTCCAAAGAAAAAGGAGGGCCTAAAAGGGACAAGAAGAGAGACAAGTATAAAGGATGTTCTAAAACCCCTGAGAAGAGCAGAGTAAAGTGTTAGAACTATGTAAAAATAGGGAATGTGAAGGACTGTAGAAACAAGAAGAAAAGCATTGAAACCTTTATGGATAAGTCCTCTGGTGATGGTGATTCTGATGCTTTTTTTTATTTTTCTAACTCTATTAGTAATGATGCTTGGCTTATTGATTCAGGTGCATCCTTCCATATGACTCCTCATAAGGAGTGGTTTTCTACATATTCAACATATGGTGGAGGGAATGTTTTCCTTGGTGATAACAACCCAAAGAATATTGTTGGTAAGGGAAAGGTAAATTTGTGTTTCAGTGATGGGAGGGTTAAAACCCTTGATGACTTTTTACATATTACAGGACTTGCGTGTTTACTTTCAGTGTCCCAGTTGAATGATTATGGAATGCACGTGATATTTGATAAGTTTGGTTGTAGGTTGGTAAGAGGGAGTTTAGTGATTGCTAAGGGATCTCAGACATGGAATTTATTTAAGCTACATACTTCCACTCTTTGTAATTCAGATTTTGTCACTAGGACTGAAAATGCATGAATGTTACATGGCACCATAGATTGGGTCACATTGGTGAAAAAGGTTTTAAGACCCTACTAGATACAAGACTATTAGATGGCATTTCTAATTATTTTGTTGGAAAGAGTAATTTCTATAACATTGTGTGTTTGGTAAACAAAATAGGTCATCATTTCCTAAAGGAGCTAATAAGGCTATGGGACTTTTAGAACTTATTCATTCGGATGTATGTGGTCAAGTGGATGTTGATTCTTTGAGTAGATCTTGATATTGTGTTTCCTTCATTGATGATTTCTCAAGATATACTTGGATTATGCATGCAAAATCTGAAGTTTTTACTAAGTTTAAGGAATTTAAAGACTTGGTTGAAAAGCAATCATATTATAAGATAGAAGTATTGAAAACTGACAATGTGGGTGAATATTGCTCTAAGTAATTTGATGAGTTTTGCAAACATGTAGGAATTGTTAGTCAAAAGACTACACCTTATACTCCCCAACAAAATGGGTAGCATAAAGAATGAACCGTACATTAATGGAAAGAGCTAGGAGCATGTTAAGTAGTGCTAAGCTAGATAAATGCTTTTGGGAAGAAGTTTTTGGTATTGCTTGTTATTTAATAAATATATCTCCTTGTAAAGCTCTTATTGACAAAACACCTTATGAAATGTGGCTGGGTAAAAAGCTATCACTTTCACATTTAAGGGTCTTTGGTTGTGAGGATTTTGTTCATGTTCCTTAAGAGAAGCTCTCTAAATTGGATCCAAAAGCTCAGAAATGCATCTTTGTAGGATATGGTGGGAATGTAAAAGGTTATAATATTTGGAATCCTCTAACTCGTAAAATGATCTTTTCTAGAGATGTGATTTTTCAGGGAATTTAGAGCTAACTCGGAAGAAGAAGAACCAAAGGTAAAGAAAAAGACAATGCACTTTGAAACTAAGAAGGGAGATGCACATGTGGAAGAACAAAGAGATGGACTAGAAGATGGAGAAGAAGAAGAGAGTTCAAGTGAAAGTTTTAAAGAATCTATTATAATAGAGGAAGTTGATCATAATGAATAACATGAGGAAGAACCTCTTACTCCACCTTTAATAAGGTCCACAAGACAATGAAACCTAGTTGATAGGTATACCCCACAAAATTTCCATTGTAAGTTTTATTTATTAAGAACTGATGATGAACCTAGATCTTACAGGGAGGCTCTCTTCTGAAGAAAGTGAGTCTTGGATGGAGGTAATGCAGGAGGAGATGATGGCTTTGGATAGTTGTGATACCTAGGATCTTGTTAGTTTTCCCAAAGGAAGGAAGCCCATTGGATGCAAATGGGTATATAAGAAGAAGTTTGGTGCAGACGGTCGGTTAGAGCAGTACAAGGCCAAATTGGTGGCCAAGGGCTAATCCCAGAGAGAGGGAGTTGATTTGGGTGAAATATTCTCTCTTTTTTCTAAGCTAACGTCTATTAGATTCCTATTATCTATTTTTGTTGCTTATGATTTATAAATAGAGCAAATGGATTTTAAAATTTCTTTCTTGTATGGGGATTTTGAGGAAGAAATTTATATGCAACAACCTGGCGGTTTTGTTGTGAAAGGAAAAGAACACTTGGTTTGCAGGTTAAAACGGTCTTTGTATGGTTTTCTTTTAGAATTTAGAGTGATTAGATGATATGTTCCACGTAGATTGTGTCATATTTATGTCCTAAACAATTAACATCTATGTGCAAATAATAAGCACAAGGTATGAGTTCTTAGCAGTAACAATAGTAAAGATTGGGGTTCGAGGGGCACATTGACCCCATAATTATAAGAGAGGTAAATTAAAAAAATCATTTTAGAGTTTAGTGGTTTCATTAGTTTTCTAAATGGTACAAATCAATAGTAGTAAAGATGATTAATTCAGAGATAAATATTGACTTAGCGGTTGAGTTCTCTAAAGAGATTGGAGGGGAGAGTCATGGATATGTATGAGGGTCTATTCAAATGGTTGGCCTTCAAAGTTTAATACATTCTTGAGCACAAAACTACTACCTTGACCACCATATTCAAAGACAAATCTTAAGCTTCATTGGCACCAAAATCTAGGTTTTCTTTTAGAATTTTTTAGGAACTGGTTGGTATATGTGATGTGAATAGTTGACGTGTATTGGTATTTTTGTATTTTAAAAAAAAATCTTCTAATATTGAAGGATATCTTAGTGTTGATTTAAAAAAAAAAGTGAATTGAGAAAATTTAATTGAAGAAAAAAGCATTTATACTATGTCTAGCAAGCTTTCAAATATACATATTCTACATTTTCTTTGTTTCACATATAGTTGCTTAAATTGTTCATTTGGAGTTTTAATTTTCATTGAATTAATGATTTGTCACTTTTTTTCACATTTGAAATGGAAGTTTTATTAGGTAAGTTCAAATAGAAACAAGAAAATTTCAAAAGTAGTGTCACATTTAGTTTTATATGAGAAATATTTGAAGAAAACATGTACTGAGAAATTTTGTTAATAGTATTTTACATTAAATGAGATTTGAGGAAAATAGTCTTAAAATTAGTATTTTTTGTAAGAAAAGAAACTCTTTTTAGGTTTCATTTGCAATGACAAGGGAAAATGTACATAAATGTATTTGGATTTGAAAATTGTTTTCATTTGTAAATATGCTTCACATTTTGGACTAAAAATTATCATTAGTGTAGACATTTCTAATTTTGTATCAATTTTTTAATAAAGTACTTAGAAATTCATTTATAGACCTCTTGTCAAATTTGTAAGATATTCTATATAAATTATAATCGACGTAACCATTACACTTTCTTTCAGTGCAAGTGCTAGTTTTAATAAACCTCAACTTGTGTGTCGATATCTATTGGATAGATATATAGAGTGCTCTTGCCCGAAATATATTAAGTGTGGTGTAGGTGTATACCTCATTTGTATGCCAGCACGTCATGTATTTATATACACAATGTGTACATATATATGACTATATAAAAACCTACTTACTATGTGTGTAACTTGGTGAATTCAAATGTAGATTAGAATATAGATTTTAAATAAAACTTAACCATGTTTTAAAATAAAACAATGAATATATCCCTGCCCCGAGACTATGTATATGTCACCTAATGGATATACATAATCCTCTGCTTGTGACCAAATAAATTCTTTGTTAGGCATGATTGCATATATTTAAAATGTTGTATATATCACATATCAAATTATATATATATTAAAAGAAATGTATAAATATCCAAAATCAGTGTATATATGGTAAAACAAGACTATGTATACTTCTTTGCTCTTGCATTGTGTATAATTTCTCAAATTTTTTGGGTGTATCAATATGACTGTCTATATGGTACGAACTATATGGTTTTGTACAATAGTATAGAATTTCATACAAATTTACACTCAAATTTCTCTACAAACACCTACAATTTTTTGGTCAATAAAGTATCGTGTTATATATCAAACTTTGTTTCTCGGTCACTCTGAATGCAATGATGCATTCCATTTTACTCCTCAATGTACTAGTAAAATTTTGATATTTGAAGCCCACTCAAAAGCGTACAAAATTGGTTACTTAAAAACCACAACAAAGAACAAATAAAAAAAATGGAATTAGATAAGGTTTTGATCATTAGTAGATTTTCCAAAATATAAACAATAATTTAAAAACCAAAATGGAAATTAATGCAAGAAACAAGATTCCTATATTAACCCACTACAAACCTCTAGATAGAGTTCAACAAAAGAGCATTCAACAAAGCATAACATTAAACAAATAAAGTATATGTTACCAAAGAATCTATCGTTGAATGATTTTCCCCTTGATTGGTTGATATGTGGATGCTCGTTTGCCTTGAAGTTACTTGTTTGGTAGCATATACCTAGCATAAGTGATGATCATATGGAATGAAGGAAATAGTGCCTTAATTTATATACTTTTGGAAAGGGGAACAGATGGTCAAGATCTGATTGTGAGATCCATGATAGAAGATGATTGAGAGGTTTTTTCTTGGGTCAAGGAGAGGATGGAGAGTAAATATGGAGGTTGGTAGATCATAAATGGATAGGATGAACTTACTAAGTTTAGTAAGTGGTTGTGAGCATGAGAGAAATAAGGTACATGTGCATCTAGTGGGGCTAGATTCTTGGAATGGGTTGAGGGTATAATGGGACCATAATGACAAGTGTTATTAGGTGTCCTTTATTCTTTGAAGTGTTGAGGGAATATAGGTATTGTTAGCTCTCAAATCTGCACCCTTGCTAAGTTGCAGAACTTAGGAATTTGGAGTAACACGGGAACACTCCTAGGCTGTGGGTCACCTAAACTTGGAGTGGACCTCCAGATAAGCCTGGATCCTAAATGGTGTCACCTAAACTACTGCTAAACTAATGACTTTCTGAGGAAAGAGTAAGAAGGAAACATGAAAATGAAACTAACTAAAAGCTTTAAAAGGTGATGTACCAAATCACTAAATAAAACCTATAAAACAACTCACATACACAGTTCAAACAATGATAAAGCTTCACATGTACACAAATCATTTCTATATGCTTCTTGCATAAACATTTCATTAGAAGGTTTTAGAGCCTAACTCCTAGAAGGAAAGATACTTTCATAGCTAGAACATTTTGCTTTCAACACAACCTATAACCTGCAACTTGCATATTCTTCTACAAAAGGTGCTAACAATGAGACAAAACCACAAGGAAAAGATAATTTCACATGTAGTATCATCAATCAAACAAAATGCACACCATAAAACAGAAAAATGAGAAGGTAAAACAACTTTACTTTATTGATATCCAAGGTATCCACTATTATACAAGTTTGTAAAAAGAGTTACAATACTACTCTTGCTGAAAGAAAACTCCAAGAATGAGTTACCATACTGCTGGATAGAAAGAACTAACTCCAAAAAATCTATTTGAAATTACTTATGCTTTTTTGAAAAACTGCCCCACACATATCCTTCTAGAAACTTCTTGGTTGTATGCAATAGAAAATCCAAAAATAAAGCACCCAAGCTCCCTCCAAAAGGCTCCAAAGTGGACAAAAAGTCAAGCCATGACCCAACCCACATTAAAAGCATGAGAAGACTACCTTCAAATGGTCTCATTCCCCCCAAAACTCAGTAAAAAACAATCCAACTTCCCCATTTGCATGACACAAGTCATTATTCAAACATATCTTCAAACTGCTCTCATACTTTTGGTGTGTCTGCAAAGGCATAATACACCTTATTCTGCATTTAAATAACACTTAATTATGTGGCTTATAACTACACCACTTAACTAAATATTTTACATTTGAAAGTGAATGCAAAAGAATAAGGTCTCAAACAAATCCCCTTTAGGACTTGGTCTTATCAACACATGCTTCTCTATTTTGCATTTAAAATAGAAATTTTATTAAATGATTTATAACAATATCACTTAACTCAAATGCTTCACATTTCAAATTAATGCAAAATAAAAGGCCTAGATTCAACCTAAGTCTAGGAAGACAATGCAAAATTTATATTCATTTATTTTGCATAACATGTACTAAAGTGACTTATAAAAATATCACTTAAATATATGTTTTACATTCAAGTTCGATGCAAAATATTTGTCATTACATATATTTGAAAATCAAAACCAAGATGTATAACATGGGGACCTCCCTAGTCATTGGACATGAATACAAAATGAGGTATTAGTTTAATTGAAAAAGTTTGAATAAAAGAAAAAAATTCCTTAGGTTGGTCGACATATGCTTAGGGTAAGAAACCCTAACAACAAAACAATGCAAAAGTTTCAAAGGAATTTCATTTTTACCATTGAGCTTTCTGGAAGCTCTCTTGGGCCACCAACATAGGGCTTCTAGGTGATCTTTGTAGATGGTTTCCATGGCAAAAACTGAAGCAAACCATGGCATCTTCTGGAAAATTTATGGCAAAATCAACATAAAAAGCTTAAGTGAGCTTCTTATGAAGGAAATTTCTGCATTTTCTATTCAATTTCTATAGAAACAAAATGCTTGTTTGAGCTCTGTTTGTAGAAAAGTGAATGCAAAAGAATATTCTTGCTCTTCCCTATTGATTTTGTGCACTCTCTTGGCATTTCATGCATTTCCCTCTTTCAAGACTTGAATTCATGCAAAAGAATAGAACTCAGGGCTTCTATTTGCAATAGAATACGGGTTATGTGACAAAAATGATGAGCACATCACTTTACCCATGCATTTTTTCCTCCTTAAGTGGCTTTTGTATGTATTTTATATGGTCATGGCTCATCCCTAGGATTTTGTGCAGGTATTAAAAGCTCCAATGTGAACCGTTCTAAAAACTTGGCCACAACTATCTTGGTGGTTTTCCATTTTTTGTTGATTTAAAAAAAATGGGTACCTTCATTTTCCTTCATGGCCAAGGGTTTTCTGCATTTTTGTTAAAAAATGATCTAGGCTTTTCCTCTTTCACTTCTGTAGAAAAAAAAGGTTCCATTTCTTTGTTTGTCTGGAAAAAATTCATTCTGGGCTGAGGGTTTCATGGCTTTAATGTTTGGCTCAACCTCTCTTCATTATTCTTAGGGTTTTCCACAGGGAAACCCTAGACTTCATGCATGCCTTCCAAGAAACTTCTCATTTTTTGAGTTTCAATGCTTCACCTTTCTCATGCACAGGTTTCTTGCATTATGAATTTTTTTTTATTTGTTTAGCAAAACAAACCCCATGAAGAGTATGCTATTTATGCAGCTATGACTCATGCTTCATAAACTTCCATTGAACATATCCAAATGGATTTAGGACTATCACACAAAATGAATGATCTTTAACACATTTACATACCCTCCTTGATTGCCCCACTAGGTTATTGAAAAAACCTTCATAAAAGAAAACAAGAAACTATCCCATTCTTATTGAAATAGCATTGTCATTCAAGATTGCCCTGTTGAATAAAAATGATTCAATGCCATTGCATAGTACGGGTATAATTCAAAGACTCGATACATCTTTTCCATTCCTTCATGAACATTTCCCTTATGTACTTGAAACCCCTATTTTGCTTGCTTTCCTTGTTTGAATAATTTCTCTATCTTCAATCAACAGTCCTATAACATGTCGCTACAACTTTATGACATGAAAAGTATATTGGAAACTCACATGCTGAAATGCAACCTTCTCTTTAAGCTTCCTTGCCACTTGCTAGTATCACTATCCACAACAAGCCTCCACTAGAAACCGTACTTGTATGTAGGTAGATGGATGTAATGGATGACCATCCATTGTCTTTGAAACTATACACACTTGATTTTGTAGGTAGTTTTGTCAAGGAATTCATTGATAAATATGCAACTAAATGCTTTACATGCATGCATCCTTACACATTGAGGGATGTTGTGAATGTCTTCATATATTTACCCTTCTATCACTGTCCTTTTATCATTGCTAAAGGGTTGTCTTTAAAAACCTATAATACACTATCAAATATCGAATGGTTGAGTGAGGAAAATGATGCATATCTACCCTTTACTACAATTATGACAGTGACCCATATTGTTGTGCATGCTTTGTCATGTGTTCACCCTATGAAGAAGGTATATTATATTTGAACCTTCACTTAACTTTCTCAAGTATTGTCTTTAATAGAATTTTCAGATCATGCCTTTCCTCTTAATGAAATATGGCAACTTATGAGATTAAAACACTACCCATGGTAGATTTTTGTGTGGAGTTGTTGAAAAAAATCATTACTTTCTCAATATAATTGAAATATCTTTCCTTCATAAGACTTCCATTCCATCTTCGAGACCATTTCATTATTCTTCATGTTATTGTTTTTGGCACTTACAAGTATTCAACCTTATTGCTCACATTCATTTCCCATGAAAGAATTCACTTGTTCAATGTCCTTTCAGCCTGTCATTATCATGTCACTATAAGTTACTTCTTTTTCTTGTAACATGATAGTCCTTCATTTGGTTCCTTAACTTTTTGTGATTCTACTTATGACAGTCCCTTGACTTTACTTTTCTAGACCACCATGGATCCTTTGATGACCAGACTTCAAGAAAAATATACCATTTTTAATTTTACAAAGCAATCCTCTGTTAAAAACTAGAAACATGTGTTAATTTTGAAGTCTTGCAAACTTAGGTAAAATGGGTCCACTAAGAAGATTGAAAGACATATCCAATAGAGTAAGATTTCCAAGAAGCAAAATTTGTTGAGGAACATGATCTATAAGCAGGCTTCGCTGTAAATGGTGATTGAAATGACTTCTCATCTCTCTCAATTAGTGCAAGCACTGTATTTTGCATTGCATCACTGTGCTTTTCCTTTCTCATGACTACCCCTTTGATCCACATGATGGTAGCCTACTATTCGGTTCATTGTGAAATGATGAAGAGTAATCTTTCTTGGTAATTCACATAGTTTTTATTGCATCTTTTGAATCTGATAATGAAAGTTGATCAAGTGGTATAATTCCATATTGATTTAATGCATCAAGAATAGGTTTATCACCAACTTGATCAAGTTGCTCAATTTTGCTTACATTCCCACCCCTCTTAAAACACAAGAGGGTAGCATGTTGGGCTCAACCCTCGTGGGAGCCACATTTTACTCCACATGTTGTAACCAAATGAAACAAAACAACAACAAAGATTTGACCTATACTTGCACAATGAGCAATCATGTTAGATAAAATAGAGCATATGATAGATGTCTTTGATAACTCTCTTGTTTTCCTGGACATCTATGGTATGCAAGCTATTTTAATGCACATGAGGATCAGACTATATGTCTATGGATGTTTGGATATGTATTGATTGGTGATCCTTCATTTCTCTAACAACTCTTCTCACAAATGCAAGAAACCTTGGAGCAGCAAGGTGCAAGCAACAACTGGAGGTTGGATAAGCAGGAGGGTTGAAGCTGATGTAAAGGCAACTCAACCGGGATAGGTCATTCAGGCAATGACAGATCCCCCTTCTTTACATATGCATTTTTCTTTCTTGTATCTATAAATGTATAGTTTTTTTCTTATTTGCATTAAAATAGTTAGTCCCTCCACTTGTTTGGGGAACTATACACTTATGATTATCAATAAAGACTACATTTGCAACAAATGTTGAATCTCTTCTCTATTGTATGCAATTGCATAATCTAATAATGCAATCTTTTGATAATTTATTTTATGCATATGAATGAAACTTAGCAAAAAATAATGTACCTTTTGTTTCACTTTGTAAAACATAATAGCTCTACCTATTTGAGCTTGGTAGCTAAAATAGGTAATAGGTATAATTAAATAATAATATTATTAATTATTTTAGCCACATGTGAGATGGATAATAGGTGGAAATAGGTAATTATTTATTAATTTATTGTAAGGAGATGAAAAAGGTAGTTAATTAAATAATTTAGGATTATTTAATTAAGTGTAAAAAACCTTAGATGAAAGGGACATGTCCTAGGTGATGTAATTGGTCTATTAGGACTAAGTAATGGAATTCATTAGGGAAATATTTTGGTGTCTACATGCCACAAGTTAGGGATTCCACCTAAGGGTAAACCCAAAATAGTAGTTTACAATTTTGTTGAGGAAGGAAAATTGCAAAAACGTTCCAAAGATTATTTTTTTTGGGTTTTTAGGGACTCACTCGAAGGGGGGGTTTGCATGAACCCAAAAGGGGGTTCACTCAACCCCCCCCTTCGAGCGAACCCCTTTTTAGGTTCATCTCTTTTTCACACATTTTTTTAAATGAAAACAAAGGAAAAAAAATTTTAAATGGGGGTTTGAGAAAACCCCCCTTCACTCGAAGGGGTCAAGGAGGGTTCGCTCGAAGGGCGGTTTGCTCGAACCCCCCTTATTTTCCCTTCCCCCTCTCCTCTAGCAATTTTTTATAGAATTTTTCCTTTCCAAGCTTAGGTTGAGGATGAAAATAGAGGAAACTTCATAGACCAAATTGGATGATGGTAGTCCTTGGAACAAGCTATCCATCAAATATAACTTTAATATATATTTTGGTTTTATTGTGTATATTTTTTAGTTTCATTAAACATAGGTTTTTCACGGAAAATCAAGCTCTATGCTTTGCACATGTGGAAAAAGAGTAGATTATCAAAAAAAATTGGAAAATATGTTCGTGCTAGGTATTGATGCCCTTGATCTAGCAAAAAAAATGAATTTTGATACATACAAAAAAAACTTATGTTGTATACGGTCCGCTTATGTCTAAATTGTAATTGGTTTGACTTCAAAACTTAATTAAGAAAAAAATATTCAATAAAACACTATGAAACAAAATTAACATGGTAGATATCATAGTTACAAAGCTAAATTAAAAAAAAATTAGAATTTTATCCTTCATAGAAAAAAAGTTATGTTGTTTACAGTGAACATCACTCTTTAAAAATGGTGTTTACTGTTAAAAACTAGTTTTCGAAGGAGATGGAAAAAGAAATGCAATTTGATTCCAAATTTTTTTTAAAATATTATTTAGAATCTACAAACAAAATGTTAGAAATTACTAGTTTGCATCATATTCAAATTCCTCATGGTTTAGCAGCTATAGGTGCCTGAAAGTAAAAATTTAGTTAAAAAAATTAGTTCAATGTCTTGTTTGGCCAAAAATTGTAAACCAGTATTGTGGGATCACCCCTAAAGGTTTGGATTGGTTCACATTAACCTAGAGAAAATTGCTTGTGATTATGAAGCAATGACTCAAAATTCTATTTTTTTTAAATAATAACAAATTGATTGTAATATACCCAACATAAATCCTTCTTATAAGTTTAAAAAAAAAAATTGAATGGATTCAAGATACTATTTATATGCTAGTATTTTTCCTTGGATTAGATAGTGTAATGTCATAAAATTACACCCCATGCAATTTCACATTACATAATCCTCCCTTTAACCTAATAAATATGATAATGCAAATTCCTGCTTTCCTTAGCTTCAATTTTGTCCTTTACCCCTTTGTTTTTTATCTTCAAGTGAATTTTTTCAGGGAAGCTTTCGCAAGACACAAACGTCTACATGCCGCATGAATGTCCTAACAAGATTCCTGATTTTGTGGTCATTGGGATGTAACATTCTGCCTTCCCGTGAAGTGTAATGTCTTTGTGGTCATAGACACGCCCGAAAATTCCTTCTTGCATGCTTTTCCTTCATTCTTTCATTCACTCTATCATTCCTTCAATTCATTCTTGTAGTCTTTCACTCTCAAGCTCTCATTCTCATTCTCATTCTCTTCTACACCATTATTCTTGCATTTTGTATTTATCTTGGCTCTCTACATCACGTCTTGGCTTCTACATTGGCATATTGGATTTCTCTTGTCTCATCTAGAGTGTCACGTGCTCTCCTTTAACATCACAAGATTGCTCAAGGGAGGTTAATCACACTCTCTTTGCATTTTTGTATTTATTTTAGTAGCATATTATCTTTTAACTTGTCCATTATCTTTTATATCCATTTATTTTTCTATTTTTCTCTCTATCTATCTACCTAGTTGTCCATGGAGGTGAAAACACCAAAATGAGGGTTTGACCAAGGAAAGCCCCAAAATAACACCAACAATTTTCCTTTTTTATATATGTGCAGATTGTTTGTTTAGAGAATTGTGAGAGATTTCGTAATGTTGGACTTCTTATGAGTTTGTTCTTTTCTTTTTCCTCTTGTCTTTTCCATTTTGTTTCATTTAAATCTATGCATGTTAGTTTTCTTCTTGTTATTTATGTTATTCTAAGTATTTTTTTAGTCTAGTAAAACATTTAGATTTTAGTTCTTGAATAGATAGTAGACTCTATGTGTTTCTTAAGCATGTTCTGCTCTCATACCATATGAGACCATAGTGTATTGCAGGGACGTCCATGCATCATGTTTTCATCCTTGGTCGAGAGCTAGCTAGCTTGCTCCCGAGACCTCTGAATTGTGATCTTTCGGTCCTTGAAGTCCTTTTTCCAAATCTGTCCTAAAACATAAATTGCAATAAAAACTCCTTATCTTTTTGCCTTTGTCACTTGAGCTTTTCCTTTGATGTAGTTGAGGACCATTCACTCATAGACTCTTCTTTTTCCTAGAGACTTAGGAGTAGCAAATCTCCTCCTCTACATTTTAGTAAACCTGACGTGAACCTATTCTTGTCTTTATCTTTTTGTCAAAAAAATTTCTTCTCTCTTGTCAGGATGTGTATTGGATAGAGTGTTGTGACACCTTTTATGATTTTCATGACCTAGTCCACTACCTTCGGACACATAGTAGTAAGGAGTTACCAACATTTAGATATGGATTTTAGGAGATGATTTAGTCCTCCCTACTATGGTTTTGACTTTGAGGAGTTCAGTACAGGATTGGTTTCTAGTTTTGAACCTCCTTTTGAGTTTGACCCTCCAATGCATACTCTACCAGCCTCTCCTTCTAACTCTTACTCTTCCATAACTAAGGAAGTTTCTCTCAGGGTTCCTGCTGAATAGATTCATTCTTTGGAAGTGAGACTTGAAGAGTTAGAAGATTTTTTGACAAAATAAAACACATACTCTCAAGCCCCTTCTCTCCTTATTGATATAAGAAACTTACTTATTTTTTTATTATAGAGGCTTGGAGTTGCTTTGAGGGATTTCAAATATAGTGTAAACCCATGTCCCTTCATACACTTTTGTCTTGGGTATTCCTCAAGTTGTTTAGTCAGAAATCATTGGCCACCAGTTGAATGTTCTGATGTCGGGAGTGTCTGTGCATATGATTGACGCAGGTCCTTATGTTACCCCTATTGCTACTATTGATAACACTAGTACCATACCCTAGGAGATTCTTGTGATTAGAGTGAATCATTATAAGATTTTTTGACAAATGAAAACACATACTCTCAAGACGCTCCTCTCCTTAATGATCTGAGAAAATTACTTATCTTTTATCATAGAGACTTGGAGTTGCTTTGAGGGATTTCAAATATAGTGTAAACCCATATCCCTTCATACACTTTTTTCTTGGGTAATCCTCAAATTGTTTAGTCAGAAATCATTGGCCACCAGTTGAATGTTATGATGTCGGGAGTGTCTATGCATATGGTTGACATAGGTCCTTTTGTTACCTTTATTGCTACTACTCATAACACTAGTACCATACTCTAGGAGATTCCTGCGATTAGAGAGAATCATATTCCTTTGGGATTCAGAGCCTTTGGATTTGGAAACTGGATCCCCAACACTTTTTTCCCCTCAACTAGTTAGCCTCCATCAGTAGATCTCATCCTGAATGCTCTTTTACAGAACATGGGGCATATGTAATCTCAGTTGGTGAACTTGGGTAGTTCTAGTTCTCAACCCATGTTTCAATCATATTATCATTATAGCCCTTTTTCTTTTGTTGTTTTCAATACTCCCATTCCTCAAGGGGTGGAGATTCCTAAATTTGATAAGTACAGTGGTAGGGGAGATCCACAAATGCATGTCTTGTCTTTTAATGCCATTTGTATCAATTTCTTTCACCATGATTCTTTATAAGTAAAGTTTTTCCTGTGTTCCCTTAAGGACACTTCTTTGGAATGGTATTGCTCATTTCTTGATAATTTTATCTTTTCTTTTGACCAATTGGTAAATTAGTGCTTGCAATAGTTTTAGGAAAACATCAGATCAAATATTGCCTTTATTGATCTTGTCTCGTGCAAGCAGGGGTCTCATTGAAAGTAACTAATTTTATTGTCTATTATCAAGCTCTATTTTCTCAAATCTCCTATGCCCTGTCAGATTCTAACATACAACATGTGTTCATCAAAAACTTGATGTCGATGTTGTGAGATAAGTTCCTTCTAATGAAATATCCTTGTTTTCTCATTTTTTTGTTGTGTTACGTGAGTAGATCAACAAACGATGGCTCAGTATGAGAGTACATCCTCATCCTCCCATTCAAATAATCAACTAGCTATGTCTATCTCGAGAGAGTAAAAAAAATAAAGTAGTAGAAAACATGGTAGCTATTCCTATTGACAATTTTTTTGCATGATGAAATAGAATTTTTACAAAAGTTTCTAAATCCTACACAAATGTCCTTCATTTTTTTTAAAAAGATGGTGTAATTTCTCTTCCAAATATAAGACCACTATTTGAGCCCTATCCTCAATGGTATGATGCATAATTTTTTTGCCAATACCATCAAGTATCAGGTCATGATATCAAATGATGTGTGCATCTTAGGAATGTTATCCAAGACCACATCGACAACAATACCATCTAACTTGATGGTAAAAATAAAAATTCCAACAAATCTATAGCGAAGCCTAATAGCCAGTTGCAGATATACACAAATCCTTTCCCTTTCCATTTTTCTAATTTGATCACAACTTCTTCTTCAGCTATTGATCCCAATACATCTGAGTATGTGAGCGTGGTTTTGTTCACTCATGTTCCTCCTTTAGGTCATGTGGATAAAACACCTAATATAAAATTTACACCGCATGACTCTCCTATTAACAATGAACCTTCTATATTGTACATACTAGCTCGAGTCAATGATAATGTCATGATCGATGTTATGGTTGACCCTATGAGTTAGGTTAATTTCATCACGAAGGAGACCCTTTTCATAAATAATTTACACAAGGAGAAATATGATGTGTTGCAGACCATGCTTCGTACCCATGATGGTCTTTTTGTTCCACCTAATGGCTCTATTTCTTTGGCAGTCGTCATCAAGCCTAAGTCTCTAGAGGTCCCATTTCTTGTGATATCGAAGTATGACCTATTCAAGGTGAGGCTAGGCATTTTTTGGCTAGTCTCCATGAATGTGATCACCTTTGTTGTCCATGAATGCTTGAAATTTCCTCATGATGACATGGTGTATAGTATCCAAGACACTGGATATAAACTAATTGTGTCATGTGGGGGCTTCTCCCTTGATCATTTTTTTCCTACTCCAGTTGGAACCTTACCACATAGAGGGGAATTTCTCTACAAGGCATACTTTACTATAGGTTCAGTCTTTGATGTTGTCTTTCTGCCTTCTTCTCATGCAATCTCTATGAAGGCTTCTATGCATGCACACATATTAGTGTGTCTTGTCCTTCATTCCTTCCTCTTTGAAGGATAAGGACAAGTAGGATCTCCCCCTTAGGCTTTCTCCTTCTTCTTCTTCTTCTTCTATAGATTCACAACCCTTGGTGGTGTCCTTAATTCTTTCTACTATTCCTAGCATAGGAAAAAGAAAGGCACCCATATTGTGGAAGTCTAAACTGTAGGTGTTCCAGATTCTTGTCTTACCCATGGTACCCTGACCCACCCTATACTGCAAGGGGAAGCATAATTCATGTGTGGTTGTTCTTGCTAATCATCATTTGAGGCCTCCACCTATTCCCCCACCTACCTCTAAGGTAGGTAAGGGAAAGGGTCACGTTGTCGAGACCCATATGTTTGTCTTTGTTCCTCCTCATGTTCCTCCTTAGGATTCTACTCTTTTGCTTAAAATGGTTGTGAAGGTCACTCCTCCAGTGGAATAGGACCCTCAACAGTCTTCTCTTCCATCGATAATAGTTCTGGAGACTAGTCCCTTGGTGGACCAAGATCCCCTAGATTCTTCTCATGATGTGCCTCTTAATGCCCATAGTCGTTGCAACCATCTTACGCATGAGCATAAGAGTCATTAACAGGTCTTGGCCTAGGAATGTGAAGCCTCATAGAAGGCCAGGGGGAGCCTTTTGTTCCTCTTTTTTTGTCTATTCCTATCTCTTCTTCTTTCATTTTTTCTTCTATTCCCATCGCCCCTATCTCACTTTCAGCTTCCTTGATAGATCTCGATGAGCCTCACCCCAAGAGGGTACAAGTGTTCATCGCTCCTTATGTGGAACCTCCTTTGATTACCTCTTTACCAAATCTTCCTCCTTTCCCTTAACCTATTGACATGCCTCACATAAATTCTATGTCTATTGTGGCTTCTTCTCCTTCTCCTTCTTCTGCTTCTATTGTGAGGACGTCCCATCCTCTGCTTAAGCGTAAGTTAGAGTACGACCTCATTCCAAATGATGGTCGTAAAAGGTCTTCTTTGCCTTCTTCATCTTATTTTACTTTGGCTTGTACTATCCTTGTGATGAGTACATCGCCTCCTTTCTAGAGTTTGTGATGCTTTCTTTGTGATACCTTGTTGATGAGGATGTTGAGGCAGCCTCCTCCTTAGCCCTTGCTATAGGTGAGTTAGTAGGAACCTCCCTTGCTATCCCCCTACAATCTCTTCTTCCCTCCCTGTGATGATCTAGATTGGGAGCAAGACAACTTGTTGTAGGTGTTAAACTAGAGTGCTACCTCTTCTTTATCTTTAGATTAGAGTTGTGTGTTTCTTGTTTTTTTTTGTGCTCTTGCCTGGAGGACCCTTGATACCCTTGTAGGTACATGGATATAGGAGATAAAATATATCGTACACTTCTTCTATTTGTCTCATCTTTCTTTTTGTGTGTCATACATTTTGGGCTTTCACGTCAGAAATTATGCAAAGCGTTAGGGCATTTAGGCCTCTTTCATGTTAGCCTAATTTTTATTTTGTCTTCATGTGCTCTTCTTCCTATTCCAATCTATTTGGGGGGTGATGATAGTTCATACATATTATACTATATTTATTTATCTATATCTATGATCAATTCTGACTTTGAATAATTAGATCCCACTATGCTCTTGATTTCTTTTTGTCTACTTTTCTTGATGTTGTGGATTTTTTGTTGTCCCTCATGCAACAACATCCCACAAATACATCTCGCTATGTATATCATTGACATCATCTCTTTATCTTTCTATTATCCTTAGAATGGCATGTGCTCCTTTGCACAACACACATCATTCTAAGGGGGGCTATTGTATCTTCTTATTCTTAATTTTTTAAAAAAAATTATTGAAAATATATATCTTGATGTCTTATAATCTCATTGTCTAGCTTGGGGGAAACATGACTAGACTTGTCTTTTCTGTGATTGTCATGCAACATAGTTTGCAGTAGCCACATGCATATTCGCCTGTTGTATGGTCTTTAGCCTTGCTTGTTAGAGTAATAAGTTATTATGCTTAATTAATTATATCATATTGATTAATTAATTAAGTCACTTATTCCTCTTTGTTACTTAAGCTAAACTTAGGCACATTAATAATTAATTATTTATTAATTATTAAGTGTGCACACTAGGGTTTCATTTAGGGTTTCTTGATCTCCTTCATAAGGATTTGATCTCTTTGTAATACTTGATTCTCTTAAATGCATTTTACACTTTAATGTTTACAGAACATTTTCTTTGGTTCTTCATATCTTTTGCATGTGATAGGTATCCATCTTGCATGCAGGTTATCTTGGATTCTAACATGGTATCAGAGCAAACCTGCAGCTGCCTGTTCGTGATCTGAAGATATGGCCTCTCTGTGAGTTTCAAGTGCAAGGGTTTCCATAGGCATCTTTTTTGCAAGATCTGGGGGTAGCCATTTTTTTAGGACACTATGGGCTCAAACGGATGTCGCCATCGCGTTTGCAGCATCCCAAAACCCTATAAATGCCTGTCAAATCATCTATTTTGGTGCAGTTGATCCGGGAGGCAAAAAAAATTTGTCTGGCGCCACCATGCAATCACCGCAGGCCCCGCCAGCCCCTGAGGGCTCCAGACCCAGTAGCCGGTCCCATGGGGGGCCAGGCGCTATGCGCCCAGCCCTCAGCCAGCTCCCTCCAGCTAGTAGGTGGTCCTATAACCGACCAGGAGCTCCGAGCCCGCCAGCACCGCCAGGGAATATTTCGCTAGCATAGAATATTTCGGCAACCGACTGCAGCATATTCCAGGGGTGAATCTGGAATATTCCGTCACGTGCGCAGGAAACCGGCGACCGAAAAACTTTTCCGGAAAGGGGGGGCATTTTTTTCCCTGACGACCAGACGGCCATCAATTTTTTTCTCATGAACCGCTGACGTCAATGACCGTACGGCCACTCTTTGCCCCCTCCTAGTCCAGTTTGCCCTAAAGGAGCAATTTTTTTTGTTTTTGGCATAACTTGGGCATACGTATCGAAATCGGGCAAACGAGATATCGCCGAAAATTTGGTTCCAAGAACTTTCTAGTGGTGCTATTTATTTTCCAGTATTTTACTGTTTACTACATTTATTGCTGTTTGAAGTCAGATGTTGTTTTTGGACTTCTGAGCTCATAACTTTTTGCCACGATCTCTGTTTTTTGCCTTGTTTGAAGCGTTGGAAAGGTATTGAGGAGCTCTATGTTTCTATCCATGCACTTTTTCTATATCTATCTCAAGTTAATCACTTAGTCCAGATTTGGCCCTATGGGTTGTTTGGAGATTACTTGGACGTTTTGGCAGTTGGGAGGGTGCATATTGCATCTTTGCACTTCATTTTCAGTAATACATCATTCAATAATTGCTTGCTGCTTCATAGATTCCAGAGTTGTTCTCGTTTGGATTTTTTGAGTGTTCTGTGGCATCGAGTCTGTTGTTGCTTTATCATGATTCCTTGAGTCAATCAGTGACTCTCATCCGGTTTCAGTAGTAAACAGAAGAATATTTCCTTGCTTGCCAGTATCAGGTTCCAGTGTTACTCTACAGAGTTCTTCCAGTGCTTCTTTGTAGCATGTCATCACATTGTAGGGGGGTTTTGTCCCACTGGGTTTTTCCTTCTCTACTCCATTCTTGCATTTGTAAATGGGTACCTGATCATGCCTAGTTGTCGGGACCCATCTTTGCTTTCATGCATCTTATTCTAGTGTTTTAGCTTCTTCCTAAGTTCATCTTAAGGGGGGGTGTTAGAGTAATAAGTTATTATGCTTAATTAATTATATCATATTGATTAATTAATTAAGTCACTTATTCCACTTTGTTACTTAAGCTAAACTTAGGCACATTAATAATTAATTATTTATTAATTATTAAGTGTGCACACTAGGGTTTCTTGATCTCCTTCATAAGGATTTGATCTCTTTGTAATACTTGATTCTCTTAAATGCATTTTACACTTTGAGGTTTACAGAACATCTTCTTTGGTTCTTCATATCTTTTGCATGTGACAGGTATCCATCTTGCATGCAGGTGATCTTGGATTCTAACATTGCTAGCCATACCTATCAACATTTTCTTTTATCTGATCAGATTATGGCATGTCTTCTTATTTTATCATGTCTATTTTTCACTTTTTTTCCTAATGTGTTCGTCTACAACTAACATGTTTGTGTTGAGATTGCAGTCAACTTTTATAGATGGAAGACTCATTTCCTCTTCGCGTCTTGGCTCAGCTTCTCTATTACATATACCAGATCGAAGACTTGTGTCCTCTTCATCCTAGGTATATTCTCTTCAACCTCTTTCTATCTACTTTAGCTTTCACATGTTGGAATACATATGCTCACTAAAGTGGGGGAAAAATGTAATGTCATAAAATTGCACCTCATGAAATTTCACATTATATAATCCTCCCATTAGCCTAATAAATATGATAATGAAAATTCCCCCTTTTCTAAACTTCAATTTCATCCTTGACCCCCTTTTTTCAGTCTTCAAGTGAATTTTTTTTGGGGATGCTTTTGCGGCGCATAGATGTCTGCACACCGTGTGAACATCCTAACAAGATTCTTGATTTTGTGGTTGTTGGGATGTTACACTTTTTCCCGCTTGTGAAGTGTAATGCCTCTATGATCGCAAACATGTCTAAAAATGCCTTCTTGCATGATTTTCCTTCATTCTTTCATTCACTCTCTTATTCCTTCAATTCATTATTGTAATATTTCACTCTCAAGCTCTCATTCTCTTCTACACCACTATTCTTGCAAGTTGTATTTCTCTTGGCTCTCTACAACATGTCTTTTCTTCTATATTGGCATATTTGCTCTCTCTTGTCTTGTCTAGAGTGTTGTGTGCTCTCCTTTGACATCACAAGCTTGCTTAAGGGAGGGTAATCACACTCTCTTTGTATTTTCATATTTATTTTAGTAGAATATCATCTTTTAACTTTTCCATTGTATTTTCTATCCATTTCTTTATCTATTTTTCTCTCTATCTGTATATTTGGTTGTCCATGGAGGTAAAAACACCAAAATGGGGGTTTGACCAAGGTAAACTCTAAAACAGCCCTAATAAATTATTTTTGGAGTGTTACAAGAGGATTTGTAGCGTTGGAATTCTTGTGAGTTCATTCTCTTCTTTTTCCTCTTTTCATTTCCATTTTGTTTCATTTAAATTTGCACATGTTAGTTTTCTTCTTGTTATTTTTGTTATTCTAAGAATTCTATTAGAACTTTAAGTAAAACATTTAGATTTTAGTTCCTGAATAGATAGTATAATATGTGTGTTTCTTGAGCACATTTTGTTCTCAGACTGTATGAGACCACAACGTGTCATGGGGACGTGTGCGTGTCATACTGTCATCCTTGGTCAAGAGCTAGCCAACTTTCTTTCAAGAACTTTGAAGTCTTCTCTTTTGATCCCAGAAGTACTTTATCCAAAATTTGTCCTAAAACATAAATTGCAGTAAAAACTCCTTATCTTTCCGCCTTTGTCACTTGAGCTTTGCCTTTGAGGTAGTTGAGGACCATTCACTCCTTGTACAATCTTCTTTTTCCTAGAGACTTGAGAGTACTGAATCTCCTCCTCTACAAATAGTAATAAGAATGTGAATGTATCCATCCTTAAAATGGTTTACAATATCCATTATGTTCTTATATAATCCATGCATAAATATTTTTTAATGATTAAAGGAGGTTTCACTTCCAACTCTAAGACCTTTAGGTTCACAACCTACTTATGCCATTTATTTTTAGGGTGACTTAGTGAAACTTTTCTATCCCACAAGCTCCATATTAATCCCTAGTCAAATGATTAGCAAGTAAGGTCACTTCCACTATATGGATGGACCCAAAAGATAGGGATGTATTATAATGGAAGGAAGTTCTACTAACATTTTGTGGACTACTTTTTTACTCCAATTTATTATGCAATTATAAATACTTCAATGTATAGATTTTTTGAGTCCTGTAGAACTTGCATTCAACTAGGAATAAAAATTAATCGGTAGATTGGTACTTCATGGAGGAATATATTGTGCTAATATTTTATAGATCAAGAGTAGAGCCCCAAAAACTTTTAATATTGTGACAAAAGGAGAGTTTTGTACTATAATATATACAACAATTGGACAGTATTTATCAACTATACTTTATTAGTAAACAAAGAGGAGCATATTTCCTTTCATATCTTTTACATGTGGAGGGTTCACATTCAAGAGAAAATCATTAAATATCACACATGAAATTTTACATTTTTTATATTTGATCTTGAATCTCACTAGCAATATGACCCATGTGGGTTGATCATAGAAAGGTTTGTGGTCAATAAAAATGTTGTATCAAGAGTTCAACAAGAAATTGAACTCTTTCTACAAAGATTGAAGTTTTTGAATTCTTGGGATGAGGTAAAAAATGTAAGAGAAGAAATTACTTTTGAGAAAAGTATTACTATTAAACAATTATAATTAGAAATAATGGCATTACATTTGTAGAGATAGTCACAACCAAATACTTCAACCAGTTGATATAACAATTTTATCAAAGAGTTGCTAAAAATATAGTTTAAAAAATGTCAATCTCTAAAAGTTTATTGTATAAAGATTAGGTGGAAAAAATTAAAAAATATTATCTTTTGGTCTATGAGGAAGGATTTAGCAGAACAAAAACTACTATATAGTTTGAGTCAAAAGATGAAGAATTCAACTAATTGTGAAATAGAGAGCATCCCTCTAAAGTAGTTGACGCTCAACTTGATATTGACGAGGAAGAGCAACCCTTGGATCCTAGTGTATAGTATTCATATAAACCTAATTCGATTGATACCACAAAAGAAACATATTCTATAGGGGCATCTATTGCCCACAAAAATGGTTATGAAGGTGATAGTTTGGAGCCCATAGAACAAGGCACCATTTATCTTGTAACACTAGTAGACACTAAAAAACCTCATGATTTGATAGGCCTTGGAGTTGATAAGAAAACCTAAGGACATGCAAATTTAGGTAGTACAATTAAATATATTCTAACTTCAAATCCTTAGAGTGAGATACAATGACAACTAGTACCACAAGGGCTTTTAGTTGTTCAAGATTTAATTTATAAAGGAGATGGTATAGAATCTAGTGATAGTGGTGGTGATGGTGCAAGTAGTAGTACTGGAAAAAATGTGGTACAAGAGAAAATATTCAGAAGAAGTCAATAAAAAGAGATACTATAAATAATATTAATAAATACGGCCATGAGGAGAGGTAAAAGATTATGATAGTTCCAATTTTCTTGAATCCTACCTCAAATGAATTATTTCAAGTAGGAACCCTCTTGTTGTCAATGTGAATGAGATAAGAATGGCTAATCCTTTCCCTTAAATAATTAGAAATTCCCCCAACATTGCAACTAATTTATAATTTAAGTATTTGATTGTTTCAGTAGTTGCAAGTTTTAATTACAAAATTGACTGTAACAAGAAAGCTAAAAAAATCTAAAAGACATAAGAAACAAGTGCTAGAGTATAGTTTATGTTCAAAGACTACATGAACCGAGGTATTTACTACATAGGACCTAGATATAGAAACCATGGAGTACATATTTTTGTGCCCAAAGTTCAAAATAAACCAAAGGATTAGACACATCACTCTAAGTATGAAGTATTGTTCAAGTGGATTTTACTGGAATGAAAATTTGTCAGAAAATTAATTTGTTAAAAGGGAACAATAATGTTGTATACACATCATTACTAAAATCAAGAAAAGAAAAAAATAGGTTATAGAATCAAATAAAAAAGTTACAGGTAAACCTAGCAAATAAGGAAAGTAGAAGATAAACAAAACATCAATTTAGAGAAAAAGGATAAAAATATTTGTCTCTATATTACAACTACAAGCAATAAAAATGAAGAGACAAAGGTGGAATTGAATGAACTAAAAAAAAATTTAGATGAAAGCAAAAATAATTATGATAATGAAAGATTCAATTCAAAAGAATTATAACAAAAAATAATACAAACTAATGCCTTAACAAAGATAGTTCAAGACAAACTAGACAAAATAAAAGAAAAAGCACAATTGTGGGAACAAAAAGTAGAGGAAGAGAGAAAAAATAGTGAATAATTATATAGGTGGACTTGAGGAAATTGGAAAAGAAATGCATTAATTCATATAAAAGATAAATTTTGGGAGGAAATGACATAGAATACTAGTTATATGAATAAATTATTTGATGGTCTACTGTTAGATTTTTTCAAGCTCAATAAATATGTTCATGAGAGCAAAAAAGTGGTGATTTCATAAGAGAATATTATAATAAAAAATCTCGAGCAATCTAATCACAATCAATGAAAATAAATTGGCATCCAAAGGAATTCCCAACCAAATTGAGGCCTCCATAAAGACATCAAGTATCCTTCAAAAGTGTATGAAATGAGGTAAAGTACAAGAATTTGTGAACCAGTCTAGAGAAATGATATAGAAGTTGATTGGAAAGCTAGATAAACTCAAAGAGCTTGGTTTTTTTTATATCATTTGACAAATCACACTGATACCTAGAAAAGGGGTAAGAGCAAGAAGATGAGTCCATGAAACATGGAAGTTTTTTCCTTAGGCAAAAAATCCAAAATTAGCATGAAGAAAATGGGATCTCGCTTTTTAATAAATGGGATCCTGTTTAGGTTTGAGATCTCGAGCCAACAATCTAAACAGGGTCCCATTTCTCAAAAAATGGGATCCCATTTACTAATGGGTCCCGAACCGGCCTTCAGGAAACAAGATCCCAATTTGTAAAATTTGGGATCCTATTTTGTAATGGTATTTTTTTTTTAAAACAACCAAACTGCACTCATTTTCACTGCACACAGGATCCTGATTGAGGACAACAAACATCGACCTCAAGGTATGCACCCCACCTTATTTTTTTGAAATTTTCAATTTTTTTGAAATTTTTAATACAAAGATAGATTTTAGTATGTATTTTTTCAATTTGTTTGGAGTTTTATGTATTTTTATTTACCTGTGATAAAAGAAATGGGGTTTTTTAGAAGAAGAAAATGTGAGATGAAACCCTCATATATTGAATAGAAATGAAAAAATCAACCTTAAATAGTAACCTAAGAAAAAAATTTAGCTTTTGAAACCCTGAATTGTTTAATTGAACAAAAAAAATTACATTTGAAAACCCTAAATTGAAAGGAAACAAAAAAATTACATTTGAAAACCCTAAATTGAAATGAAATAAAAAAAATTGCACTTGAAAACCTTGATCTTGCTTTTTGAAACCCTAAATTGAAATCAAACAAAAAAAAGGTATGCAGACATAATAACCCGGCCAAAATAACCCTGGACACAATAACCCCATCATAATAACTCAAGGACAAAATAACCTAGGGTCATAATAATCCATGGAAAAAATAACCCGTGGTCAAAATAACCCATGGGCAGAATAACCCATGGTCATTTATAAATTTTTTTTTCCTTTCTCTATATTCTTACGGGGATATTGAGTCCATGGATTATTCTGACCATGGGTTATTTTGGCTTGGGTTATTATAACCCTGGGTTATTTTGTCCTTGGGTTGTTGTGACCGGTTTATTCTGTCCAGGGTTATTTTGGGCGGTTATTATGTCCTACAACAAAAAAAAATGCATTTGAAAACCCTAATTGCTTCTTGAAACCCTAAATTGAATTCAAACAAAAAAAATTGCATTTGAAAACAAAAAAAATTGCAAATTTGAAAACCCTGATTTCATGCTTGAATATTTGAAAATGGAAAAAATTCATTTGCATTGGCTTATGTTTTAAATTTCATTTGCATTGTATGGAGACAAGTCTGTAGGCATACCTATGGATGAAATTATTCCATAGATTTAGGTTGATACATAGTAAATTAGGGTCCTCAATATTGACAATCAAATAGGATTTGATAAATATTTTACATTTAAATGTGTATTCAATAATTTAGAGACATGTTGAGACACAATCAATTAAACGTTATGAACATAGATATAATTAGATTAGAAAATAATATGTTAAACCTTACTTGTGGGACTAGTGAATCGTTAGAATAGATATAAATTATGTGTTTCTATTATGGATTGTGCTCAATTAGTTTATGTATTTATTACCACATGATAAATTAATAGATCTAAATGAATGCATAATTTATGATGCTTCATTATGTTATATTGAGATGTTAAATTATTAGTTTTACCTTACAATGAAAAATATTTAACATGTACTTTGGTGTTTTATATTGTTTTCTAATGGCCAATTAAATGGTAATTGTATGTGGTACCTTAATTGAGTTAATAATATGGGCCTTATGCATCTATTATGATTCATACTATCTTGCAACATGATACGATGCCATGTAATATGTTACAATTTAAACCATGATTGTTAAAAATTGAGTAGATAGTTAAATTTCCTCACTAGAAGAGTAGAGACCTCAACATAATTTTATGATCACTCATATACTTATATGGTAGTGATATATATTCTATTTTTATGGATCTTCAATGAGTAAACATATGTGTGAAGCCTAGGCTCAAACCCATGTTTACAAGGTATCTAGCTAGAGCATTATAAAACTTGGTCCACGATATAAAGATCACTACTCAATCGTTATATGGGAAAATACTCTTAAAATAACTCTACATTGACTCACCTCTTAAGGGTTTTGTTGACCTTGTTACCAAGAATAATGCAGCTAGTTTAGGATCAATGAATCATTTTTCCCTATGCTTGAATGCTTAACAATCCTCAAATTTACTAAGGATGATTGTCTTTCAATCTAGATAGAAAATCAATCCAACTATATGGTCATAGGTTATATTTACACTCCTTTTATTCATAGACTTCGAAGACTATTAGGGAAGGAATAGAAATTACCAATACTAATCAAGGATTCAATAGCCAAATTTTAAGATCTAGCTCCAACAACTTGTCAAGACACATTTTGTTTTTCTCTAAATATACGCATTTCTACAAATTCAAGGGTAGACCATAGAGACTATCCTAAATTTTCAAAAGTAGGCTAATTTATATGTGTGCTTAATTCCTTGATCATAGAATAATCTAAGGAAATAGTCAGTCTATTCATAAATTCAAAAATATTCATAAACTAATGTTCTTGCATATGTGATGAATAAAAAATATTAACCCCAGGTTACTTTCCATCCTATTACCCTAAACCATAAACCAATGTATTTAGGGGTCCGAATATGACATTTATTAAGGGGGTCAAAGAAGTTATCAAAATTTGGTGAAATTTCCCAAGGAAACCAAATTTAAAACAATAATATACATTCAATATTGACTGATTAAACTATAGCCTAGAGCCTTCAACATTTTTAGGTTCTATCAAGTCCATTATTTGGAAGGAACTCATTTTGGAAGCCTTTTATGTTTCAAAATGTAACTAACATTGTAGTTATACCATGAGTAGCTCAACCAATAAAAAAATTATAGAACATTGCAAGGTCTTTTGAAGACCCTTTAAAATATTAACTTTTAGTAAACACATAGAGTTGATAAAGACAGTGCTTCATTATTTATGGCTTATTTGTAGTACCTTACTTCATAGATTCCCTTAAGCCATCAAATGTTTTGTCCTAGGATCTTACTTCATAGATCCTCTTAATCCATCCCATTACCCATTACCCTAAACCCTAAATCCATAATTTTGTCCTAGAACCTTACTTTATAGATCCCCTTAAGCCATCCTATTACCCTAAACCCTAAACCCTAAAGAATTCATTTTTTCCTAGGACCTTAATGAAATTTGGTTGACTTGGGAAACTTCACCAAATTTTATTCACTTAATCCATGTCACTTTGTTCTAGGTCCTTACTACATAGATCCCCTTAAGCCATCCTATTACCCTAAACCCTAAACCCTAAAGCATTCATTTTGTCCTAGGACCTTAATGAAATTTGGTTGCCTTGGGAAACTTCACCAAATTCTATTCCCTTAAGCCATGCCATTTTGTCCTAGGACCTTACTACATAGATTCCCTTAAGCCATCCTATTGCCCTAAACCCTAAATCTGTCATTTTGTCCTAGGACCTCAATACATAGATCCTCTTAAGCCATCCTATTACCCTAAAACCTAAACCCTAAACTTTAAACCCTAAACCCTAAAGCATTAATTTTGTCCTAGGACCTCAATGAAATTTGGTTTCCTTGGGAAACTTCACCAAATTTTATTCACTTAATCCATGCCATTTTGTCCTAGGAACTTACTACATAGATCCCCTTAAGCCATCCTATTACCCTAAACCCGAAACCCTAAAGCATTCATTTTGTTCTAGGACCTTAATGAAATTTGGTTTCCTTGGGAAACTTCACCAAATTTTATTCCCTTAAGCCATGTCATTTTGTCCTAGGACCTTACTACATAGATCCCCTTAAGCCATCCTATATTAATAGTTAATTGTTTTTTCATTCAAGTAACGTGCCTTAGACATAAATGAGGCTTACCCATTTTATCATTTGTATTCAATTAGGTCATTTATATTGAATGGTTTAAGGGTATTTCCTAAACATGTATCTTACATTTTGAAATTGCAAATCTAATGCAGGTTCACTTATATCTTAGAGATCATGGATCAATTCAATAATGACAATATCTATAATCCACCTCCACGCCCTCCATCTCCACCACCTTCATCTCCACCTCCACCCACTCTATCTCATAGCCCCCCACCTCCACCACCTGAATCTGATGGTACTCGCTTGCAAGCACAGATCGATGTCAATGTTAGATCCATTCATGATCAAATCAACACTATTCAGAATGGAGAATGTATCACACCACCTTTTAGGTGTTTTGCATCTACGATACAAAATGTTGTTGATGTTGTTAGGTCCATGGATGTGGTCTTAGATGAGCATTGATGATGTCTAGAGGAGAGGAGAAAGTCTGATTTTGAAAAGGAAAACACAGAAACGAAGAGATGCAGTAGAGAGCCGCAAAACTTCATAAATTAAGAAAATGATCTTATATTTATTAATTTATGAATTTGGTTGGATGGATATTTTTAGTGATGAATTTATGAATTTGGTTGGATGGATATTTTTAGTGTTGAATTGATGAATATAATAGTATAATGATGAATTTATAATAGTATAATTTATGACTACTATCATAATTTCTCATGTTGGAAAAATGTAATTTACATGCCTTAGATATAAATGAGCTTTTTGTGAATGTTTTAAGTTTATTTTTTTAGTATGTACATGTATTCAAATTACATAGTTCTAGATCTTAAATTTTGAAATTTGTATGTACACATTGTAAAGTTGAATGATGTATGCATGCATTATACATCCTATTTTTTATTTTAAATGTATGTATCTTAAATTTTGAAATTTGTATGTACATGCTCAAGTTGAATCAATGTATGTATGTGTATGTATATGTATGCACATCCTATTTAAACAAATTTGAATGTATGTTTAAAATTTAACTATTTATAATTTTATAAGTTTGTATGTTAATTTTGTATATTTTAATGCAAGTGAACACTTTTATATATATATATATCATCATGGATCAATTTGATATTGATGATATCATTAATCCACCTCCTTAGCAACCTCCACCTCCACCCTCTCTACCGCCACCTCCCCCTCCACCCCCTCCACCTCATATCCCACCTCCACCACTAGCTGGACTCGATGAGGCTCGCTTGTAAGCACAGATCAATGAAAATGTTGTATCCATTCAAAACCAAATCAATGCTATGAAAACTCAAGCATTGATTCCACCACATGTGAGATGATTTGCATCTATGATGCAAAACATTGTTGATGCCATTAGGTCTATTGATTCTGACTTAGATATGCATCAACGAGATAGGGAGGAGATGAGACGATTTTATGTAGATGGTCTCTCATAAACAAATTTTAGACCTAAAAGTAACAAAATCCCATCTAGCACCTTATTTTATTGACCCTAATACTCACCAGCCCATTCTTGCAACTAAATCTAGAATATCCATGAGGTGATGTATACATCCACATATGAGTGTGCATTTTTGGGATTGATTGTGGATGGTATTTGATAATCCACCACACGCTAATCTAGAGGTCCCAATATATTTTTTGAGGAAACTATATGTAGAGTTTGTTTTAGGGAAAAATCCCAATTATTTTGATTTTAAATCATTTCAAGGTGTTGGCGGTGGCATGCCACAACAGAGGTTAGGGGCAAGGGTTGATCCCCAATGCCTCGTGCATGTGCAACCCCTTGTTGCTCCTCTTGGTCTTGCCATTCCCACACCTATGCATCAACGTGCGATGATATCTGCACTAGAATATCTAAGTACGCTCGCAAGAAACCTTGATGAGCATGCTATTATGATGGTGGTTCGGGAGCCTAGAGATTGTGACGATGGAGGAGCATTCTATGGAGTTGGTCCTAGTATCACTCCACGAGTGTCGACACCCCATGCATGTACTAGTTTCCATCAGTTATGTTATGGACCTGATCAGGCCACACCTAGTTTGGGTGAACATGGAGATTTTGGTGGACCATTTGGTCACATCAGTTCATCCGTAGAATTTCTTACTGTAGAGCATCACCCTACAGAGATTGCTATAGAGGTATAAATATGCATCTACATGTTGAATTAAATAAGAATTTTAATGAACATATATATCAAAAAAAATTGCAACATGTCTTAACAATGAAACTGTTTGGTGTAGATGACACTGACCATAGGGGAATCATTGGATCCTCGAGTACATATATCGGCACCAGTGCTAGTCGACAACCCTTATGGGGTATTTTGATTTAATTTTTTTAAATTATATATGAAATAATTTTTTAACTAAGTGACTTTTTAATTTGTAATTCAATCATGAACATATGTTTTAATTATTTAAGTTGGTCCAGGGAACTCAATCAAATTCCACGTCGATTCCACCTAAGGGCTTGTTGAGCGCTCATCCATCGTTGAGTGACTCACATCAAGGGTAGGTACATTTATATTGTAAATTATTTTTAACTTGTTACTATACTTACAATTATGAATTTTGAGTTCACTTATATCAAATGTGCATGTACACTTGTAAATATTATAAGCGTTAAATGTCTATATGTATGTCTAGGTTGACACAAAAATGAGAATTGGGATCGAACAAACATTAGTTGTGGCAGCTACTCATGAGGCATCTGAATTTTAGGTTGTTTAAAAAAGTTTCTACACAAAGCGTGAAAACTTGAATATATATATTTTAACCTAATTCAAGTATGTGTGCTTTAAATTTGACCTTGTAGGACTTTGTTAGTGCCACTTTCTGCCTTGATGAGGTCATAACACCTCAAGGAGGACATGCAAAGCAACCAGATATCATGGTAATTTAATTTTTTTATTATATTAAAGTCAATTACAAATTACACATTGTGAATAACTTAAATTAAATTTAAAATTGAATATATATATATATATATATATGAGCTCATACATGTTAAATTATTTTTCTTTCATAGCATGAGACACATCTTGTACCTGAGCATGTACAGACAGGTCCTGGAATAGAGGGTGCACAACCTCTTACAATATAATTTAAATATGATTTAAATTATAAATTAAATTGAATTAAATAATTTTTAATTGTAGATTTATATCTAATTTCAACTTTCTTTCTCTTGTACATATGTAGATTGATTAAGAGCATTAGAGGTTGGTCCAGGTGCACCAAAGCATGCAAAGCTAGATATCATGGTAATTTAATTTGATTATGAATTATAAATTAAATTGTCATTAAATCAATTGTAATCTTCTTACATCTGATTTCATCTTTATTTCTCTTGTACAAAGCAGTTTAGGTCATCCGCATGGTGTGAAGAGGTCTCTTGATTATAGAGACGATATGAGTTAGATGATTTCATGGGTTGTATTTGATTATTTCATGGACTACATATTTGGTTTCTCATGGACTTAATATATTGTTTCATGGACTTGATTTCATGGGTTGTACTCTGATGGACTTAATATATATTGGTTTCATGGACTTAATATATTATAAATAATAATGGACTTTATTATTGTTTAATTTTTATTTACACGTGTGCATTTATGCATTTTATGTGAAATTTTAATATGTAATTAATAGGACATATTTGTACTTTCCAAAAGATTCATAGTTAAGACATTAATAGGACATTAATGTGAAATTAAATACAAATATGAAATTAAAGTTGAAATTAATATTACATTTCAATATTTGTACTTACAAATTTAGTGTTCCATACATGATATATACATGATAATTAGTGATGATTTCAAAATACAAATCGAATAATAACAAACATCTTCACCTATGGATGTCTTAAGGGGATGAAAAACTTCAAAGTACATGTTTCATATTTAATTGCAATTGATATAATTAACTTAGAATTTAGGATGACTCATCATAACAATCAAATTCTATACAATTTAAATAGTTTCAATGTTTATTTAATTCATGTTGTAAAAGGATGTCTTAAGAGGTCCTAATACGATGTCTTAAGGGGATCAAAGAAGAGTATAATTAAGTATAAATATTAAGTGATATAAACAAGTATTAGACTTTAGGGTGACTCATCATAACAAATGATATAATTAAGTATAATATTTAAGATATGTCCTAATAGGACGTCTTAAGGGGATGAAATAATTCAATGTACATGTCTCATATTTAATCGCAATTGATATAATTAACTTAGAATTTAGGATGAATCACCATAACAATCACATTCTATACAATTTAAATAGTGTCAATGTTTATTTAATTCATGTCGTAATAGGATGTCTTAAGGGGTCCTAATACGATGTCTTAAGGGGATCAAAGAAGTTGTCAAAATTTGGTGAAGTTTCCCAAGGCAACCAAATTTAATAGTAATATATGTGTTGTTTAGTGATTATACAATCAAATTTAAAGTTTCAAAGTAGGGTGACTCATCATAACAAATGATATAATTAAGTATAATATTTAGGATATGTCCTAATAGGACATCTTAAGGGGATGAAATACTTCAAAGTAAATGTCTCATATTTAACCGCAATAGATATAATTGATTTAAAAATAGTATACATGATATTTAGTGATTATACAATCAAATTTAAAGTTTCAAAGTAGGAAAACATGCACATTTAACAAACAAAATATATAGAATATTAATTTTGATACATAAAAGTATAGAGCACGTAATTGTGTATGTACATGTATACAAATTTGTACATAATGTGTAATTGTGTAAGTATGTATGTACATATATGTCAACTCAAAACAATGTTTACAAAATTTGGCCATCTCAAGAAAATCTAAAACTTGTGCTCGGAATGTAGTAGGTCTTCACGCCACCTAATATCAAAATGGTACAAGCAATCTCAATAAAATCATCAAAACATACATTATTTAAATTTATATAAAACTATCTATATATACACAACAAAAGTACCTGTATTTAAAAGTATTCCACACATGTGTGTAGGTTGAATCTGCATCCTCTCCTTTTTGTTTCAAAGTATGAGATCCATGTGATGATGGCTTAAGGATACAAAAAAGGATAATAAATCAATTTTAACTATTAATGTATGAGCAATATCAATATATAATCAAAACATGTATTTAAATATAATTTAACTAATAATTACCTCTTTTACCAAGTATTCCATGTTGTCTAGGTTGAATTTGCATGGACTCTCCTTTTTGTCTCAAAGTATGTGATGAATTTGTGATGATGGCTTAAGGATATAAAAGGATAATTTAAGTCAATTTCAACTAATAACACACAAGCAATATCAAAACATGTATTTAATCTATTTAAAAGGACAATATAAAACTAAAACTATATTTACTTATCCCATTATACCATCTGCATCCTCTCTTTTTTGCAATGCATCTATGATTGTCTCATACTCTTCCATAGAAATTGTCCATAGCTCTTTATTTGTAGGTCTTCCATGATATCGATCTAGTTTTATATTAGTTGCCACCACCAAATGTGAGTAGTGTATAATCTTCTTATGTGTTTCATAATCTTTGAATGTAGGCAGACCATTCTTCCTTATCAAGTATTTTTGTAGCCAAGTACCAACAACTACCACCGATCCTATTGGATAACATGATAGCCATCATCAAAGAAGTTCTCAAAATTCTCTTAAGGGGATCAAAGAAGTTCTCAAAATTTGCTTAGGGGATCAAAAACTTGTTATCAAAATTTGCTTAAGGGGATGTCTTATGGGGATCACCGTACCTGTTGGATAATGATAGCCATCATCATCTTCTCGATGTGTTATTAACTTATGTTTAGTCTCCACACAACGAGCCAACCAATATTTCATTTCCTCTTCATTCCCCATAGGTGCAACAACAACATACACATGTCCTGCAAGGAAAATTTGATTTAATAACTTGTGCATGTCCATATAATTTGACCAATATACATACATCCATTCATATGTATATAAATAAATAATTTAATATTACAAAATAGTAATAAAGTGAAATATAAAATGAAATAAATTGAATAAAATTACCTTCTTGTACAAGGTCTGAAACACAGTCATAGTCTTCTGATGCAAACACTTGATCATTTTCTTCAATTGTTGTTTCATATTGATTGTGTGCTTGTGCAGGTGTCAACGATCTTTGCTTCCACTCTTCAACCCACTATGTATTTTCACATGTTTCCTAATCTCTTGAGATACAAAACTAACAAAAACATGCAAGCTCCCTTGTCCAAATAGTCCATGTGCTTGCATTTGAACTCTTAAATGAATTCCATTTAGTAGATCCACTGATTATCTCACAGTCAAGTCAAGGTAGAATGTTCTCTTCTTCAACCAACCAAAAGAATCAAAGAATTGTAGAGTACTTGCTCGAACCAGGTGTAGATAATATTGTATTGCACCAATCCACAATCCCACGTGCATCTTTAAATTTTACTGCATCCTCAAATTTCAATTGTTCTCTAGCAAGAATTTTTTTAACAAATGCACTAGCTCAATTATGTTCTCCTTTACCATGCCCAACTTAAAAAAAACTCCACATATGTTGGTCATTAAGTTCCTTGTGAACCCTACTTAACCAATAGAACATTCAAGCATTCTTGAACTGTCTCGTACAATTATATGACCATATGAGGTGTTATGTCATCTGGATTCCTCTTTCTCTTAAATTTCTATAAAATATATTGAAACAGTATTGAACAAAATCTGATGAGTGTAACCGGTTGTCACTCAAATAGAAATGATACTCCCTCAAAAAATTTCTATCATCCTTTGTGCTATCATCTACATGTCTATAAACAATATGAACAAGCATAGCCACTTGCACTGAATTATAATACTATGATTGAATTTCCCCTTACGGAGCTAGAGTATAGTTTTCTGCAAAATCAACCACTGATAGTATAGTACCAAATGGAAATGTGTTTCTACATGTGTGAAATTTTCCATCAAGCCATCGAGCATGTTGAGAGTGCATGACATATTTTGGTACAATCTTATTCTTAAATTTTGATATGAATGCATGTACACTAACTTTTTATGTAACTAAATCACAGCGCTTTCCAATTTTTCCATCTTTTAAAGAATAGTCAACATTCTTAAATCTTTTAACATCTACTAATTGTTTTCCAATATCATTATCAACACTTTCATGCATACAAACTCTTACAAACTCTTAAGAATGAAAAATTTTCACAACTAGTGCATTGTCCAGAAATACAAGAACTTAAATAAAACAATTTCCCATTAGATCTTTCACAAAACAAATTTGATATAAACTCCCTTATTGTGTTAGTGTAATTAATTATTTATTACACTAGCATAAGTTAACTTAGGTCTTGCATTAATTTACTTAAGTCCTAGGTTGCATAATTAGAAAATCATAAATAAGGGGGTAATTACCCTTTCCATGTTTGTAGGGATAAGATTCCTTCTAGAAGATGAGTTGTCCTTCTAAAACTTATCCCAATCTTTTATCATTTCCTAGGTAGGGTTCATGTTGTCACATGTTAGATCATGACACTTGACAACATCATATTGCATCTTGCATCTCTCTCATGCCTATATATTCAAGGAATTTGTACATTTGTAATCATCTCATATTCGAGATCAATAGCAATCTATATTTGCATGCCCTTAGTTGCAACACTTTCTATGTCGTTTAATTTCTCTTAGCAAGATCCTTTGAAGTGTGCGCAGCTTCATTGGATGATTCAACATCCATTATTTCAACATATTGTTTCAGGTGGTATATTAATACCACATTCCTACATAATCATGTTAGTATGTAAAGTACAACGTATATATCAAAAAACATCATAAAAATAATGAAATTGAACATGCATTTTACAACAAGAAGATATTTGTTGCTTATTAATTTTTACATACCAGGGTTTACATTTTTCAAAAGACCTTTGACTTATTTTAATATTACTAGGTAACACTAAATCACCACAAAATTTTCTATAAAATTTTGTTTGTGTTGTATTTAATAAGTGTTTTGGATAAGGATTGTGAACTTTGGACCCCACTCTTAGTTTTAAAACATCTCTAGCATTAGATGATACCCTAGTATTATCATGCCAATATTTTTCAATCAAATATTTGATTTCAACATTCAATTTCATGTCAAACTTCGGGAGTTGACCACTAAAACTCAAATATTGGTAAATTGGATCATTTTCTATACTTACTCTTCTTTTTGCCGCTCTTAGCAATGTTTTAGGATGTATTTGCAGAACTTAACTAATATTGCTTACCATTATTTTATTCAAAGTTGTTTTATTAACTATAGCAGTTGTTATAGCTCTTCGTGCTGCATTATTATATTTAGATCAACTATTTCATCCAATAGACTGAATAGCACTAGCAACAGTTGTAGTGCCCCTTTGTATCGGTCTTCTATATATTTGAGTAAGTTAGTTTTGTGATCTCGTTGTTTATTTGTTATTGAATTTTGTGGTAAAGGTAATAATTTTTTTGATCTTGTTTAATTAGTTAATTTAATTAAAAATAAGATACAATGTAATTTAAATAAATTTGGAAAATCAAAATAATAATTAAATAAATTAAGTTTATGAAATATAGAGCAAATAGTTATTATTTATAAATAAATTGATTTCATTGTAAAAGTAATGTACATTTAATCATAATTGATAATTTATTATTATGTGAAGATAAATATTTAAATAGGATAAAACAATGTGATTCTAATCTTGAAGATAAGATTTAGAACTGATGTAAAAACAAACGAAAATAGAAAAAGATGGAAAAAGGATAAAGCGTGTACATGCACAACTTCAAATAGAGCGACGATCAGGAAACTTGCTTATTTTGTTGATTTTTAGTTCGTTTTGGATTTTTATTTGGGTAGAATAAAACTCATTCTTGTTTTTTCTTAATGGGGATTTTTCATCTTGTGAAAAAAAAAAGTAAATCAGTCTGCAAACTTGAAATACTGGGTTTTTTTTTTGGAATTAGGAACACTGTAAAAAATGGTTGGGGTCCTTGAAGTGACGAGAGTTGTAGTTTTGGAATTTAGTGGCCGACAACAATCTTCAACTCAACCAACGATGCTATTCCAGGTTTCCGTTGTTTTCTTTTCTTAACTTTAATTCCGTTTAGAGAATAAATAATGAAAGATTGAGCTGAATGAAGCAGAATATCTCTTTACTTGTTTGGATTTGAACTGAAATAATTAGAATATTGCACTTTTTGTAGATTACCAAATTTTTCTCTCCCTTCTGAAAGTTGTTTGGTATGTATTCTGTAGATTTTCTGCAAATTTTAAAATTACATTGTTTGGGCTAATTTGCTTGATCCATTTACTTTGTTTTGGGTTTTCACCATTTGTTCTATCTTTAAGGCGTTATGTCAATCAATTCATACTTTATTTTTACTCCTGTTTTCATCTCCATATGGGCTTATGCATGCGCGCACTTACTCAAACCTTCATTTGTAGCCCTGCACTTACTAATTGTAATTGCCTGAAATTTACCATCAAATCACTTTGTGTGTAATCTGCAACTAAGTTGCTATCCAACACGGCTAAGTCATACCTGTGAAATTTTTTGAGCATCTGATAACTCCAAATTGATGGGCTTGCACAAAATTGTCATTTGCCTTTAAGTAAAGAATGATTTCGTGTTATTTTGACTTTGATTGAGAGGTGTTCATTGGAAAATAACATGTTTTTTCTTCTGTCAAGTAGTTGATAGTCAACTTCCTTTAATATTTGAGAACTTAGATCATAGTTTACATCTTCCTATCGCATTTGCTTGAAAGTAACGTAAATCACTTTTTACTAATTTGTTTGTGCTTATCCTGTTATCATTCTATTCCATGAGATGATGTCTCTTTGTGGCATTCTATCAAACGATCCATATGCCTTGTCCATGCTTTCACGTTATGCATCCATGTTATCCATACTTAAGCAACTTCACATCTTACAAAATTCCTCTATCATTTATCTCTTAGGGATGCACTTACCCTATCTCAAACTTCCATCATCGCCCAAGCAGTGAGGCAGCTGACAAATGTTGTAAATTTGGCTTCACCTGCCAATTTCCTTGCTTGACATTTTATTAAGTGCGGGCCTACTTTTCAGATTATTTCATTTAGCATCACCAATATTCTCCACATTAACGATGTCGCCATTTGTCTCCCAGAACAATTTCTCTTGTCACAATCTGGGAGATGAAGTTAGAGGCAGTGTGGCAATCAGACCATACCCGGAGATTCTTAACAACTGTTATAGTTGTGCACCCTCCTTTTATGCATCAACCTTGTTGATCATAGGTGAATTTTGATATTTCTTCTTCTTCCCTATGTTTTTGGCCATTTTTGCACCTCATGTTCTACCTTACATAATCCCTTCTAAGCCTATTGAGTTCTTCTCTAGATTTTGGATTGAATTTTTATGATTGCATATTAAGATGGTTTGCGATTAACTTGGCAGTCGATGCATTTATCTAATGTGTGGAAAATGAAATCTTTTAGGTAAAGAATTTGATGTATACACTATGTAATGTTTTTTTGATGTTTAGGTGTTGCGCTAGGAAATCATTTATATTTAATTCGTTGAATATATAGATATATATAATATTGATTGTCATTCAATCCTTGTAATTGTGTTCGAGTGTGTGATTTAAAAGGGTATTTAAATTTATATAGATATATATAGTTAAGTATAGTTTAGTATCTTTATTTATATGTATGCCTTAACAGTATAGGTCAGAATCTAGCATTTTTGGTTATAATATATATGTATGGTGAAGTTATAAACCTAGCATAGTGGTCTTTTGTTAAGAATTATAACATTGGTTTCGTCTAGATAAGTTATATGGAAAACATTAAATTATTGGAGGGTTGATTCATTTCTTATATAAATTTATCACTTCCCTTTTGAATCAACGAAAATAGATTACTTTATAGTTTAAATAGAAGGATTTTATAAACAAGTAGAATATATTTTGTTGAATGAACATGCTTTTAATTGTTTAACGGTTTTGTAAGTTTGCTAAGGTAACTTAGTTTTGTTGAATATTTACGACTTGAAAATAGTGGAGTTTTATTAGATAAGTTATTTATGGCAATTTCCATCGTAGATATATTAGTTACTTATACTGTGGAATAGATATTATTTTACAATACCATTTGTTAAGTTGAGTAATGAAATAAAAACCTAAATTATTATTAATTTTATTTATGGAATAAAAGTTATTTCATCACGGAATTATAAATGGATAATCTTTTAAATGTATCTTCCGTTGTATTCTCTAATAATGGAATTGCAATATTTTGATGATCAATATCATAGACAATAATTAAGAATAGTATGATATAGTAAGCTCTAGAGATTTATGTTGTAGTTTGCAAACTTGAATAATATGAATAGAATTAAGGTAAGTTTATATAGTTTCCTTAGTGATTTAAATAATTTCATAAACGACATATAAAAAAAATGTAGTTTATTATTTCATATGCTCTTTATAATTTTGAGGTGTTAGTGATTTTAATAGTTGATTCTAGAGGTTCTATTCAGTTATATCTTTCTAGATTTAAATGTGATGTTTGAATGATTAGGTAATCTGTTTTGTTAGGTGAATGGAAATAATGTTTTATTGATTGCAAATGAGACGTGGTTGTTATTTTTTTAAAGTTGTTATTAGCCGAATTGTAAGTTGATGGGTTATTGTGGTCGGGTATCCTGTGAGGATGAATTAGAGGTCTCCCTTGGATGCATGTTGGTTGATGTCACTATTGGTTATTGTGATTGCTTGTTTGTGTTCATTTTAAGGATAATTTTGATGGTTCTATCTCATTACGACTTTCTCTTGAGTTAATCTCGGATTTGAGGGGATTTTATTCTTTATATTTGTGTTGGAATTTATCTGGAAGCTCGTTTTGATTTGATATACCCTCGTTTGTGGGTTCTTGGGTGGTCATTCTTCTTGGGCTTCCAGAGGTGGGGAAAAGAATATGTTGCTTCATAATTGATTTCCATTTTTGGTGATTGTGAACGGTTTCTCTTATGCTCATTTTGTTTTTGGTGGGTTAAGCCTTGCACCTGAAAAGTGGTTTTCTTTACTATGAATTTCTAGCGTGAGATGGTGCATGCCTCATGTGGTAAATGATATTTTGGTCATTTTTGGTATCTTGTCCAAGTTGGCTTCTCATTTGTGGTTTTGAGTTTTTATTGCTGGTAAGGGGGAGTGGCTCTTAATGGTGGTCTGATGCCCAAATTGGCTAGTCCAGGGTAACCCTTGAGAGTTTAATCAAGTGATAACTTAATTATTTAATTAGGGGGTTGGGTAGTATCTCACATTAATTTAGATAATGTAGCCTCACTCATGGGCCCAAGTGCTCATTTAGGCTTGGGATGAGTGGGAAGGCCTAGAATGGAAAGATCAACGGCCTTGCCTCTGCATAGTAATTTTGGCAAGGTATGTTGATCCTGCATAGCGACATGGGGTCCAGTGGCCGGTAGAGGTGGCCAGGGTGATCTGGTAGCCTAGGAAGGTTACACCAAGGTAACCCATAGAACCTATGTGATGACACTCCATCCTTTAGCAACTATGTTTATCTGTTGTTTCCCTTGATGCCTTTGTTCCTCTGGGAGCAGATGTTGTCTTGTTTTGTGGGTTCTCTTGTCGTGAAGTCATGTTATCATTGTTCTCCTGACTGTTTTGGTTGAGGATCCTTCTTGTCTTCTCCTAGCACCGGGGATGGGCCTTCGGTTCCATGTGGTCAAGTGGAACGTGCTATGCACCCCATTGGGTCCCCAGTCGTCGATCAAGAAGTGAAGAATTGTACCTTTGTTGTGACTTCTGAGTTATACCAGAGTTGGTTCTAGCTTGCAGCTTTATATTCATACATTTTAGATGTATTATTCCATGTTATTGTACTCTTCCCATACATGTTGGGAAGCAACATTGTATTGATGTAAACCTTGAGCAATGCATCTTCATGTTATTAATGTATTGTCCATGTTCATGTTATTATCTTATAGTTATTGGTGTATGTCTATCTTTATGTAATGTAAAGATGTTGATACGAAAAGTAATGCAGTTATGTAACCCCAAGGTACTTTGTTATATGTTGTACATGTAAAGTTGCATTTCATGTGATGTATATTGTTGTATGTAGTTACTTTTAAAAAAAATGTGAGCCATAAATGTTAGATATGTTAGTTTCCTTTGGGGTTGTGTGGCAGGGCATTACAACAATAGACAACATGTTTTAGTGATTGATCTTTTCTTCTTGGTTTAACAAAAAATCCTAACTTTTTCATTACTTTTCTCATTTTTTGCATTCTCATCAATTGCATCATTAGTTGACATTGAAATGCAAGTTTTTTACAATAAAGAATTTTTTGTATAATCTATTGGCATGTGTTCTTATTTGTCTCCAAGAAATCTTACCAAGAAGATTATCCAAAACATCACTTTCAATTTTAAAAAAATATTTTCATTTTCAACATCACATCCTTGATTTTCATTTTTCATTTTCAACTTCAAAACGATTTTCACTTTCATCATCATTTTCATCAAGAAAACAGTTTTCATTTTCATTTTCATTTTCATCAACAAAACGGTTTTCATTCTCATTTTCAACAAAAGGATCATTCTCATTTTCATTTTCAACAAAAGAATTTTTATTTTCATTTTCAACAACATTTAAGCAATTTTCATTTTCATTTTCTAATTCATTTTCAACAAATTGTATAAAATTTTCTTCTCTCTGAATATTATCAATGTCAACATCCTTAAGTCCAACATCTTGTAAAACTTCTACAAACAAATTTTTCGTTTCACTAAAATGTGGATTTGAAGATGTACCTAGATTTGTGCCTATTGAAACATTCTCCATAGCATTGAAAGGGGGATTTGAAGACATACTAGCACTTGTTTGTATAATCATATTATTTTCCAAATTGACTTCTTGCAAATTAGCATCGTCTACAACCATGGTCTCCTCAATGTTTTTATCTTCAATAGTTGTGGAATTGGATGCTTCAACATTATTCATTGATTGAATCCTCATTCTTTTATCTCTTTTCCTTTTTGCGTCTTTCTCTTTCCTTGCTTCAATTTGTTCAGGAGTCAATGCCTTCCTATATTTCCTCTTATTATGAGCTTGTGAACCCATGATTATAAAATTCTCAAGCACAAATGAATGTCAATAGTGAAAGTCTTCCTCTTTTTGTTCCTCCAAACGAGTAGAAAACTAGCACAATTCCACTTAAAAAACTATTTACATGATGCCTCCTTTCAAAAATTCAATCCAAATTGCAAGTTGAAGACCTATAAAGACAAAACTTGATAGAAATTAGTTGAATTTGTCGCAGTCGGTCGTACATGTCAAGTTGCAGAATTCACAGTAAAAGTTTGCTAGTAAAATTTTAAAAAATGGTAAAAACAGAAATGGGATCCTGTTTCTATGTCAATGGCCTGAACATTAAATATTAGGAAACGAGATCCCGATTTACAAAACGGGATCACGTTTTGTAAACGGGATCCCATTTCTAAAAAAATGAATTTGTGGTCGGGTTTTTGGCTTGTTTTTTGGTTCGGGAAAATCCTTGGGGATCCGAACCTAGGCCTTGGAGCTGGTTTGACCTGCAAGTTGAAGGTCTAGAAAATGGTGACTTTGGATATATGTCTAAAGACTTTTTTGTAGAATTTTTTGACAAAATTAAAACCCATTATAGATGAGACAGTGCAGATTCTAAATATGTACTTTCTTTTACAATTGGATTATTTTTTCTATTTTTCAATTATTTTTTGATGAAACTGGTCCATAAACTTGAAATATCAAGGTTTTTAACTATTTTAATAACTTTTATTAAAATATTTTTTTGTAAAACGAATTGCATGAAAAACTTAGACAATTCTTTTCAATTTAAAAAAAAATCAAAAAATGATAAGTTTAGGTGATCTTATGTGTGATGTACATGACAATTTTTCAAAACGACAAATATGGCTAGTAAAAATTTAACAACAAAAAAAAATCAATATAAAATTACAAAAAAATATCGAAAAACGTGCTTCAGTGAGTTACAAATCTTTTTCCAAAAGGATTTAGAAAAATACGATAATTTAGGTCAAAATATGGATGGCGTACACGTGCATGGTATGGTTTAAAAAAAGTTACTTTTAAACAGTGGTTTTTAGAAACACCTATTGAAAGTCAATTTGTAGCATCTGGGTATTGAAATAAATTACATATTTGAAAACTAGACTCCGAGTACTACGTTTTATGATGAGTGACTTTTTTCAAAATTCCATCTCTAAGTGCTTCAAATTTTAAGGTCAAATGTGTCAAATTTTGAAAATCAGGGAAAACATTTCCACTTTTTGGCCAAAAATTGAACTCAACTTCTTGCCAACACCCAAATGATGATTTGAAAAGAAATATGGAAACTAAAAAAATGTGGGATAGGAAGCAATGTCCTTGGGCCTAGAAGCTAGATGAGGCAATTTGTTTGGATTTCATTAAGTGAATGATAACCTTGAATACATGTTTCAATGATATATTAAAGGAAAGATACAATTATGAAATCTTAACAAAATTATAAGTCAGTTACAATGAACTACAATAAATTGCACTTCCAACAAATAAACAATGGGGCCTACTACAAAAGCTAGTAAAATAATTTTATAATACGAGCTTCCAATCGAACATTGTGTAGAGTTATTTTTAGGAAGATATTGTAATATTTAAATGTGTTTTTTCATTTGTAAATTAATATAAGACACAAATCCATTTATGTGTTCAAATTATATTTTATTATTTAATTGTTTGAATTAAGATAACTCTAGTTTCTAGATACACAAAAAATATTTGTAATTTGTAGTATATGCTACTTTTGTTTATTAGTATACATTTAGTTAACTGCATGTAAAACTTATCACACAATAATAATATGAAAATATTAATAATATATTAATTTTTAATGAAAATTGAAAAATATATGCAAAATTTAAATTCTAAAATAGAACATTGAAAAATAATAATAAGTTAATTTACTAATTGTTAAATGGAAATTAAAAAATGTGTATCGATGATAGAAAAATAAATATCATCAATAAAAATTTGGAATATGAAATATAATAGAAATACCTAATAAATGTGAAATCTCTTCTACTTGTCAAATCATCTATGTGCTTTGACCATGATATTGAAAGTCATCCTAATCTTGGTCTCTATTTTATTTTATTTGCACACATACTTAAGTGCATTTCATCACTACTACTATATGTGTTATTTATTGTGCTAGTATTATTTAAAGTGTTGTTCAACCTTCTTCTTTCACATATGAACCTCCAAATTCTTAATGCCCTTTCAAAAGGAAAACTTTTGATATTATATCGAGATGTATACATCCTCAAACTTAATTTTCTAAATTATTTTCATGTTTGTTTCCTATCTTTGGTTTCAAAAACCACAACGCACTAAAAACTTTCTCATTCTCCACCAACCCCAATATCATAGTTTGGCATAGATCATCAAGTTTGAAATATTTTGATATTAAATTATGTAATATTTTGTTTTGACTTAAGTTTTTCAAAAAATTTGTTATTGATCCATCTTAGATGGGACTCTTTATGAGTTTACATTGTTCTATTATTGATACTACAAATTAGGTTGATTTCTCTATATAATAAGATTTATCTAAAATTCTTTTTATATGTTGCCCATTGAATTTTAAAATTTTGAAAAAATGATTGATCAAAGTCTTTATCTTGTTATCAAAATTAGGTGGTTGGAAATTGATTCAATATTGAAGATACACAACAAACATTGATTCAAATAGTTCATCTTAATAGAATCACTCTCTAATATTTGTGAAAAGAGATCTTGCAATAACCTTTAAAGCAGTACTTGTAGATTCAACAATTCTATTATATTCTTCACTTGTAATAGATTGTTTTGTGGTAGTATGTTTGACCTTAGAAAATTAGTTTGTTGGTATCTCATATCATCATATAAAGATATATAACACCCAATTTGTATTAAACTATAAAAAATTAGCAACATTGTTAATATTTGTCATCAAATGGCAACTATTAAATTTTGGACTTATGAATGTATGCTCTGGTTGATATAAATTATTATATCAAGCATATCATTTTATGTAGCTTTGTATATTTTGAAGTATGCACATAATTTTTTCTTGCACTTTTTTCACAAAAAATGTTTGACTCCTCTAGCATGGGAGAAGACTAAATAAAGTTAGAAGTGTCTCTGTCAATTAACATATATAAAAAGTCAATCAATTTGTCTACTATGAGGTGATATCCATACATTACTCCAATCCAAGACTAATATTTTGTAAAAACTCCTTGCATTGGCTCATGCAAGGAAATCCATCTAGTATCAACATCCTTGAGAATATTGTTTCCTACAATTATTCCCTTAGCAAAATGTTGAAATTCCAAAAACCATTTGGGACTTTGACAAAAGTATAAATGGAGCTCATAAACTAGATCTTCAACTTTGATACTGCAAAAAACTTTCCCATAGTTTTAAATGCTAAATTTATTATGTGGGTCATGTAGTGAATGGCAAATCATGTATGGCAAACAAGTTGTAGATTTACACAAAGCGCATTCCTATTACCTTGCATTATTGAAGCTCCATCCACCCCCACACACACCAACTTTTTAGCAATTGTGTAGTCATTCATACCTCCAATTTCATTCAAATATTTCTTAACTAATAGATTTTGCAATGTTGATTTTTCCTTCATTTTATGAACAACGAGTAGATGAGGTTGGTGGACATGTTTTTTCTATACTATTGTAACTTCATCTAAAGATAACAAAATAAGAGTTTACTCTTATTTTTTGTACATCTTGTATTTCCACCTTAGCAAGACAACTTGTCCATTCACCTCTATTGTTTATTGACCAATGTGTGTTAAAAAAGTTAGGAACACCTATAAAAAACAATACACTATTATATTATGGGTACTCTATCATAAGATACACTCTAATCAAAATATGAAAGCAACATTCAACCATATAATCTTTTCCAATATGCTTCTCTAATCATCTTTCTAATTTGAGCATCAATTAAAACTCCACATTCGACAAGCTTTGTCTTTCTTGCCATATGTGCATTATAATCTAGGGCATGCTTAACATGAAGACATTATTCCTTTGTTTTTCATCTTATCACTAATATTTTCTTCCATAAATGATATATTTTTCATAAACTTGACCAACATAGTTTTCTATAGTGTCAACTTTTAGCTACAAATTGTTGTCCTTACCATATTTTCAAGTGCAAATTTTCTACATGCATTCTATGGGAACTTCATCTTTGTTTATATTTTCCATCAATTTAATGAATGTATACTTTGACACCCAATCAATTCAAAAATTCCTTGTCATATCCCACTCATGACTTATTTTTTGTTTGGATTTTCTTTTCCCCCTTCCATAGGATCTATATTTTTGTTATCCCTTGTTAAGGTCAATTAATTAATATTATCATTCCCAT
>VDFB02269099.1:9172-90392 GCA_007258455.2 Sequoia sempervirens | reverse complement strand
ACAATTAGTAAAAGCATTACAAATTTTCTCAATATAAAAAAGTAGCTCAATATTTACTGAAATCAGAGAATATTAACTGCATAGAATGTCTTTACACTATAATTTGCAATTTGTATGTTGTGTTTTACAGAATCGCAGTGTCCTTTTTGTCACCTAGCTGTAAAAGGTAAGATTTTAGCACCCACTTTCTAGTAATTTATTTTTCTTGTTTTTCACCTAATCTTCTTCATTATGGGTTGATCTTCTTACTATGGTGTTTATTGATTTTTTGTTTTGATTTCTTTTGAAATATTATATGTTTTTTTTATGGTAAAGTTCATATATTTGTTAAAATCTGCAGAGAGATCCACTTGTATAAAATGCAAGGTTTAGTTGAGAATTTTATTTTGGAAAAGCTCTAATTTGAAATCATATAAAAGTTCTCAATATCTTGGCTCATTAAAAAGGTTAACAGTAAGATAAAATAATATAAAGATTTTTTTTTAGGTCTTATTTTATAAGATAAGTATCTTTTTAAGGTTTTGTGTTATATTTTTAGATTATTGTGTTCATTTATATCATAGCATATAGGGAGAGGACCCAAAGACTGAAAATGTTTCAATAGTTGTGATAGTAGTTGCTTGTATAATGCCCAATGCCTTTATCAATATTGGACCAATAGTTGTGGACTTTAAAGAAGTGCTGATGATGACTCCATAATTGGGGTAAACAAAATGTATTCCTTTGATCTAAAAGCAACCAATCATGTGGGATTCCACATCAACGCCAATAAAACATGTTGTGAATTCACAGTATTGGTCTCACTTTTTGGGCCTTTTGGACAATCTTTGGACAAAAGCATGTTGATGTGGCATCATATTTGATGACATGCCTCTAAACCTTAGTTATAAGCAAGGGACTCTAAGCAAGTAAGCTGTCAGAAAAATTGGGAGGATTTGAAATTCCACAAGATAATTAGAAGCCGGGTTAGTAAGTGCAACTACTGGTCCCTTCCCATTGTAGGGAATGTGATATCTAGCATGTTACTTCTCATCTTTAAAGGAGATATCTTAATAAAATAAAGTTTTTTAAGAAATTGTACAGCTAAGATTTGTATACCAAACAAATGAAAATCCATTAGATGATTCACATAATGAAAAAGGAAGGATAAAACACATGTGAAAAAAATTAATGAAGCTTTATTTTTCTATTCAAGATATAATTAATCAAATAATATTTCCTATGATATGTGGCAATGTTCATTCTAAGAAAAAATCAATAGTTAATGACTTCTTGATAGAAGTGGAAGGACTAAATAGTTATATGAAGATTTTAGGTGAAGATGTGACTAACAAACATGATATGGAGAAATTTTAAGAAAATTTATTCTTGAATTTTATGTAGTTTATATTGTAGAAATTTCTATAGATATCAAAACTATAAAAATAAATGAGTTAAGTAATTTTTATTCTACTATCAAATAAAAGATGAGAGTTATGAAAAGGCTAAAAACAAAAATGTTCCTCTAAAGAAAGCCTAAGAGGTAAAAGAAACAATTTTTCCAAGAAGCAAAGAAAAGTGAATCTAGAGATGACTTAACAATAAGGAAAATGAGCCTAAAGGTGAATCTAAAAAATTCAAGGTAGAGGTAATAGTTTAGAGGTAGAAGTAGTACCTTCAAAGAAAGAGGGAGACATAGGAATAATAAAGATAATAATTGTCTAATGGTTTCATTGTAATAAGTTGGTCACTTGAATTAAAAATCTTCCACAAACAATTTGAAAATAGGAAAAAATGAATGTTTATAGTAATACCATTGAAGATAGACAATATTTTTTTTTTATTTTATATTTCAATGAAAAGAAGTGAGAATATTGATGTTACATTTATTTGTTAGAAAAATGTTATAACAAAATTATCAAGTGGATATTAATGAAGATGAGTGCACAATTAGATATAATTTTAAAAAGTAATTTAGATGTTACAAGAACATATATTTTAGGTGATAGGATGTGTACTCTCTATTTCACTCGAGGAAATAAAGCATTAAAAACTAGTGAACTAACTAAAGTAAAATCACTTAAAATACTATTACATTTATAGCTTTAAAAATTGTGATGTAAAGAATATCAACACAACATTAGTAGTTCCATCACTTAAAAAGAAGTTATTTTTTAGAAAAATATTATAACAAAATTATTAAGTGGCTTTTAATGAAGATGAGTGCATAACCAGATATAATTTTAAAAGGTAATTTAGATGTTGCAAGTTTGAAATAATACATTCAACTGTAAAATCCTAAACATAAATTATTTCATGTATCTCCTAGATTCTTGGAATGTGTTCAACAACACTAAGATTAAGTTGAGATTAATATTTGATGAAATAATCATGATTATTGACATTTGTAATTAATTCTAAATGTAAGAAGCATGTGAGGGCATCCATATTGAGTTCCTAAATAATAGGGACACATGGGACACTCACATGGTAAGGTGAAACTCACCTTGTGTTCAGTTAACTATACAGAGTAACAGTTAACACTTCTGAATGCATGCAAAGATCCTAGGAGTTAGGATTTGATGTTTGCATGCTTGAAGTTCAGTTAAGTTCAAGGTCACCAGATCAGTTCAGCCCAGCTTTAGTTCACTCAAAATCAGCTTTAGTTTAGTCTAGTTTTCAAATTGGCCCATTTCACTTTCAAATATCTTCAGGCTGCAAGCATGTTGCATGCATGTTGGTTATTTTGAGTTGCATGTAGTTAGCTTCAGTTAACTTGTAATGCATGGCTAATAACATTGAGTTGTATGACAGATAACAGGGACTACCTCCAGTTAACAAGGAATGACCATTCTTTGGAAATGGTGTTGAGTAAATGTTTCAGTTAACTATAAAGCACTTGGAGACAACTTGGGCGCCCAAGATGCTTTATTGGATTTACCTATTATGCATGATAAGATATTTCTGAAGGCTTAGTTAAGTAGCTTTACTTAAGGGCGCCAACTTTGAGGAAGAGCTTTGGAATTATCACCGAAGTGAAGGAGAAGTTGTAGCTTTAGTTTGGAACACCCAAATGCATAAAGCACATGTTGTAAGCTTTAGTCTTCACTGAATAACTCAACTTGAAGGAATATGGCGTACCTTTTCAAGGGCTTGAGCTTATGCATTGTAATTATCACCATTTGGAGATTACAAGGTTGCATATTGTCTCTATATCTCGTTCAAGTTGAATAGAGTTTTCAGAATTGTTATTGCAGGTGTGAAGAAGATTGGTAAAGATAGAAGAAGCATTCTCAAGCATGAATTGGAGCTATTGTAATTCAGAGTTTGAATAATAGAATAATTCTTGGTGGAGTTTTTTCCCAAAAGGGTTTCTCCACGGTATATCTTGTGTGATCCTTCTATTATCCTATCTAGTTCTTCTAAATAATTCTCTCTACATTCTACAATAGTAAAATGGGTTAATCAAGATAATCACCCACAAAGAATATATGTAACAAAGAAAAGACTTACATAGATCAGCAATATTAAAGTTTTACAGAGTATTAAGCTAAGAAAACACCTCATTTTTCAACAGTTGCAAGAATATAAATTGTAGGTGATAGAATGTATTTTCTCTATTTCACCCAAGGAAATAAAGCATTAAAAACTAGTGAAATTAACTAAAGAAAAATCTAGTAGCAAAGATACAGCCATCTTTGTTTTAGTCATTTACCTTTGCCTAGAAAAATATTAATGATTGAAGGATTTCCTTTCATTGAAGATACAAAAGGAGAGTGTGAATAGTGTATTGTTGAAAAATAATTTTTAATTGATAAATTAATAAGAGTTAAAAAATAGCTTGAGGTATTTCTTATATATTTGGTTTCATAGAAAAAAAAATTCTTTGAACAAGTCAAAATATTTTCTAACTTTTATTATAAGTACTCAAGAAAAACTGGGGCATACTTCCTACATAATAAATCAATACTATTTAATTAGTTTAGAGGCTTTAAGAGGTTGGTTGAATATTAGAGTGATACTTACATTAATTTAATCACACTAGATAATAGAGTTGAATATAAATCAAATATATATTTAGATTTTTACAAAAATCATGAAATCAAGAGAATTTAGTACTTTGTACACCCTACAACAAAATGAAGTTTCCAAAAAAAAGAATATGACCATTTCAAAATGAAAAGGAGTATGATGAAATTAAAAAATTGGATCAAAGTTTGTAGATAGGACTAATATATATAATAGTACATATTCTAAATATGAGTCTTACAAAAGCATTTATAGGAGTGTCTCTAGAATAATAGTGGTTTGGAATTAAGTCAAAAGTTGACTATTTGAGGGTGTTTGAATGTGTTTCTTGTGTATGCATACCAAAAGAAAAAATAATATGTTTAATCATAAAGACAAAATACATTTTCCTTGGATATAGATAAAAAATAAAACATAAATCTTTTATGATCTAGTAAGTATGAAATAAGTGATAAGTAGAGATGTGATATTTATGGGCCCTTGTTCGCTTTTTGCACCTAGGGAGTGTGCTTAAATCCAATGGGTAACTTTATTGACTTTGGTAGGGTTTTCATATAATAATAGTCATTCAACATTACATAGAATGGCTTCATATCCTTGGAACCTTAAATGGAAGAGCCTTTAGAACACCAATAAATTGGTCAGTATTTGAATTTAAATAAATGGAAGAATAATTTATATAGATTGAATAATTATTAAAGAAGTCTTAGTAAAATAAATATAAAAAAAAATTATGTATGGGATATCTAAAAGTGAAATCTTGAAAGGGAATCTTAAAATTTCAAAAAATCTCTATATTGTATCATAAATTTATAGGGCTTTTCAAACTCTTTTACATAAAAATAAGTTTGTGAGAACATTCTATCCAAAAACATTGATTTTCTCAACCTTCTCATCCCTTTGAAATGTGTGTGATGGTTGTGTATTTGAGTGTACTTTTCTTTTAATTCATTTTTTTGAATGTGGGCCAATGTTTCCCTCCCTTACTAGTCATTATATGTAAACTAAAGGACAGTTTCAAATTGCACACTAGCACATGATGTTTTCAAGGACTAATCATAATTCATTTTGATTATCTAGGATAATCATGAGAGCATTCATTAGCCTACGTCATCATTCTAGGCATACTACATACTTTCTTATTGCCTTAAATCATTATTCAAAGCCACTGAATTAGTCCACCTAGGGGCTTGATTATAAGAGAATAAATCCTTGTGTAACAAGCTCCTAAATGGTGTCTATAAACACAATCTCACTTCAAACATCTAGGTACAATGAGGTTAGGAAAATTTAATACATTTAAAAATTCCTTAATAATTGATCTCCATCAATCTAATTTTAATTTTATACACATAATCAATTCCACAAGTGTAAAGATCAATTTTACAAGCATGTATTTAAACCAAAGCAAAATTTAATATATTTTAAAATACTAAAGAAGTTATCTAAAAAGTCCTTCTCCCACCCATCCAACAGTCACGATTAGAGTCTCCTACCTACCAAAAACTATCTACTCCATTCAAAACATAAATGTGACACCCAATCTGTCTCTATTGGTGAGGGTAGTTTATATGTGCAATGCAAGCAAGGAAATACAGAAAAAGTCATGGAATAGTGAGGACAAGACCTCACATGAAATCACAAGAGAAGCCATGGAGTACCACGAGTCTTTTAGGGTTATAAGAAAACTGAAAAAGTGGGTTGTTTGATCTATTTATATTTCTCTCTACTATATTTTTTTTTGGTTTAACTATTAATATTACTATTTATTTTATCTCTAGAAATTAACATTTGACGCCAAAGTGGATTGTTTGATCTATTTAATAAGAAGGGTGTGCCTTGCCTAGTAGAGAGGAAAGAAATATACCAATACTAAAAATATAGTTTTACAATTGAATAGGAGAAATTGTGAAGAGAGTAGAATACTTCATTTTAGAGTATCATCTTGTTTGAAGGTAAAAAAAAAATAGGCTTTATGAAAGATAAATTAATTATTTTATTTTCTTCTTTGATTTCAAGATATGTCATTTACTTGTAGTGATTTAAATTTATCTCAGCCATATTTTTTTTTTTTTGCAAATGTGAAAATTATGATTTTTTGAGTACTAAAATGAAGATATCATTTCTCAAGATTGTGGGATTTAGTTGAAAGTGGTTACTCAAAACTTGCATGTTCATAGGTTCTTTCCACAATGGAGTGAAGTAATAACTATGCCAAAGTGTTATTGTTGCAATGACTATCTCCTTCCTTGGTGACAATTTACTTTATATGTTTGACAAGATTTTGTATTTAAATAGATTCTCCCATCTTTATGGTAGTATTTATGAATAAAATATTGAGACCTTGATGACAATGCTTCAATGGTATGGGATTATTAATGGAGATGATTGTCCTATGCATGACTAGGTGCTTGGAATTCATCATGATAATACCTCTCTTATTTATGGTAGTCATTGAGGTAATAATGATTATCAATATGTCTAGAGGTCAATGTTAGAGTTTGAGGGTAGCAAGGTCTCAATTTCCATGATTATCATTGATACTGATAATACAAATCTCCCCTTAATAAGGTAAGACATTATAGTAGTTCCATAATAATTTGTATACTTCTTGAATATTATTGGTTACCATGATGCTTTTGACTTGAGAAGACACATATAACACAACATACGATAATATTATTTCTAAGATTAAGGATAGTGGTGATTGTCATGACCATATGAGTAGTTGTGTCTATTATGATTATGGTTATACAATATACTTGGGATATTGTATTGTGTAGTTTGTATAAGGCTAATGCATTAGGACTCATTGAATGGAGTCCCTTCATTGTCTTTCTAATACCATGATTGTCATCACTCATGTAATTGTCCTCATTTATATATGTCTTCCAAATTTTATCATAAATTTCTCATAGATTTCAATGATACCATGTGACTTAGGGACTTCCTTAGAAGGAAAGGACTATCCATAGTAGTATTATGGTATTGGCTAACAACCCAACTTCCTTCCTTTCTTGTAATATTAATTAGGATGGTTTTATAGCAATCAATGATAAAAATGAGCTACAAGTCTATGCTCTAAGGTACATAACAATCATGAATATTATTATGTCTTGGCATCCTTCATTACTGATATGAGGGCCTTATCATCGAAAAAAAGGCTAGTTTGTAATTTCACACTCAATAAAATCAAAAAATAAATCATGATACTAAAATGATATAAGTTTTTTAGGAATCTGACAAAAATTAAGCCCTTGTAATTCTATCTTTTCCAATGGCTGAAGAGGTATGCATCTACAGCTTATTATTTCTTGATTTCTTAAAATATCAAGACAAAAAAAGATGTTTTAAAAACATTTCCATATTCCAACACCAATTACACATAGTAAAAATATATTTTTCTCTTAAATGCAACAACTATAGAGGGAGTTTGGTATCATACATCACATGTGTTGAACCTTGTTGTAGGTGTTAGGCATCAATTAATTTCCTCATATATGGCTTTACTAAGGTTTACGACTCCTACTAGACAAAGTATAGCTTTGTCATGATAGTTAGGTGAGGGTTACTAATGGTGCATTCAAGGTACATCATACATCCAATTTTCTTTGTTCAAACCTTCATTATAAACTACCTTCTTGTCATCCTTTAGATTTAAATTATTAGAACCAAATGTTATTTTGAAATATAATAAAGAGTTTCAATGCTTCAAGGAGGGCTTGTAAAGGTTGTAGGTACTCTAGAATAGCTTCCAAGCTATTTCCCAAACTATTTAATGGTTTTGTGAGAGTTTTTAGGGGTTAGTCTCATGGTGAGTTCCTAGAGATTTTTCTAATGTATGAACGATATTAACATAGCATAAAATTACCATGATTACAATCTAGACACTCAAATTCTCTAATTTCAATCATCTTTGCCACAATTATGTGAGATTAAACTTGAGGGTTTAGGATTAAACATACAAATGCAAACAACTAAATAAGAAGCAATGAAAACCCATTCATGAGAACTTTCCTTGACAAATTCAAACCCATTAATACATTTGAGAACTTTCTTTCCAAGCACAAAGAAAGGAAATTGTTAAAAACTATTTTTAACACTCGTAAACACATTCATGACAAGAATCATTTCATCTCTAACCCATAACCATGAAATGAAAATGCAAGTAGTGGAGACAAGCTCTGACACATATGGAAGGCTCTTAGAAAATCATACATGTACTTTGTGAAGAGCACATGGACTTGAAAGACCTTCCAAAATCATAAATACATGAATCTAATATGAATGGCTAACTAGGGTTTTCTAGAAGCCTTTAGATTATTTTGAACATGTCTACTATTATCCGTAAGTCAAAAGTTCTATTCGAATGAAAGAAAAGTCATTTTATGACATGTTACTAAAATTTAATATCCATACAAATCCTATTGTGTGTTTTTTATATTGAAATTAACCAAATCATGTCATATTAAATTTTAATATTCATTATTGATTTCACTTTTATAATCATTTCCAGCATCAACATTCGATATCCTTAGGATCTTTACCTCTAATTTTGACAATGGGCATAATTGAAATAATTTAACCTCTGCATGTTTTGAATGGTTATCAAACATGTCTAGAATTTCTACCAAGTGTGTTATATCATGTGTGGACATTTTTAGTTAGATTCTAACATTTTTGTTTGTCTACTAGATGGATGTTGATTGGTCTCGCATCATGGGCAAAGACGTTCAACACCCCCCTAGGGGGAAGTTCTCCTACAAAGACCTGTCATGGGAGACAAATATCCTTAAAGGCTCACAGTTGCTTTCAGCTGGATTGAGGATGATAGATTAAATGACTTTATTGAGGGAGAGAGTTCAAGGGACTCCTACCCAACTCAATTTTACAAGAGTCACAAAGGGAACCCACTCCCAATACAAAACCTAGGATTAATAGTCTTTTGAAATACAACATGTAAGAATCATATGCTAACTACAAATGTTTATACTTACTATTGTGCAGTGCAAGATTGTCTCTAATAATTTGTCAACCGTATTTATTAATAGTTTGAAGATTATTTATGATTTCTATAGGTATTGGTGTGCGTATGGACCAGATGACTATAGGGAAAAAGATGAAGCACCTTTTGACCCTTGCTCAGTTCCCAAATTAGGGAAAGGTAGTAGACCTAGTCGTAAACATACACAACGTGGTTGTACCTACCATTTTAGCATATGAATCATGGTTCGTAGGCCAAACCATGTTTTGATATGGTACCACCAAGTTGAACATGTGGACAATGAAGGCATACCTTGTCACGGTCAAATAAACGAGTTTTTGGGAACAAGGTCCTTCTTTGCACCATATATTAGCAAACAATTACATCAATGGGTTGAGTCATTATTATTGCTTGGCATGCCTGTAGATGCAGTGCATAAAAAACATAAGCAAATGGTGCATGAGAAGATGACCATGTTTGAGGGTCAATCATCTAGGGATTATTTTCTTACCATGGATGACATTGCAAATATTGATCGCAAAATTAAGACATCAAGTTATATGTTTGATAGTAATGATGCTCTTTCAGTGCAACAATGGGTTTTGGCAAACCCTGAAAAGTGGTTTGCATATCAAGAGTATAGTGCCATTGCTATTGATGGAGATGGGAAAATACCATTTGTTTTGGGAATTCAATTACCAGAACAACTTGACTGGATGCTTCAATATGGCCACAACAACATATTGGCCATGGATTCTACATTTGGTACTAATGCAATGAAGGTACATTGTGTATTCTTTAGTAGTTTTGAATTGAAAATGTTTACAATCAAATAAAAAATAGTATTGATATATTGTACCTTATGTCATATGATAGTTTCAATTGTATACAATTCTTGCATTTGATTCGAAGCATATGGGGGTGCCTGTGGCATGGGTCATTATGTCCAGGTCTTGCACATATGATATTGCATATTGGATGCACATTCTTCTCCAACAGGTTCACTTGAAGAATATTGATTGGAGACTAAACGCATTTATGGTGGATGATGCAACTGCTGAGATCAAAGCTATCAGGTGTTTTATTTTTCATTAAAACTTTGTACGTTTTTGTAAATATTTTAATACATCACATGTAAGAATATTAAATATTGAGTAAAATTATTCATGATGCAGAGAAGTGTTTCAATGTGATGTATATCTATGCTCTTCGCATGTTAGACGTGCATGGTTGAAGAACTTGATCGCAAAGGTCAAAGATAATGTAGACAGATGAGAGATGTTTGATAGACTTGGATATATTATGCATCGTTCAATAGATGAGGATTCTGCAAGGAATGAGGTTCACAAATTTATGGAAGACTTTAAATATACACAACTGTCATTCATTGAATATTTTAAGGGACGGTGGTCTGACAGAATGAGTATGTGGACTAGATGTTTCCATACACTAAAGCATGCAGGGCAAGAGAAAAATGGTGCCATAGAGTCCTACCACTCACACCTAAAGAGATGATTCTTGAAAACAGTCGAGCGTGCTGCAAATCGTCGTGTTGATTGGTTGGTACATCAACTAACAACACATGTTTATGTCTATTATTGGTGGGTGCAAGTTAGCAAGAAACATGGTTTCTATAGGAAATTTGATATTGAGAAGATTGAAAACACATCTTGGGTTTGAGCCTTGCAAATTCCAGATGACCATGTTACATTCAATGACACCGATGATCGCATAGCATGGGTGACAAGTGAAAGCAATCCTTGTTTTCGATATGAGGTGTATAGATCCTCACCAATCTATGTATGTGCTCTTGCAACTTCTCAATACAAGGATACATGTGCAAGCATGTGATCAAAGTGAACTTGATGAGGGAGAGACGACATCTATCTAACAACTTGCATGAAGACCTTGATAATATTGCTAATACAGTTGATTATATAGAAGATGGATGCACCGCCAGTGTCTCTAATCATTTGGTAGTTGAAAAAAATAATTCTTTTATTCTATTGGTTATCATTCTTTGCAAAAAAAATGTGTTTTAAATGTGTTGCAATGTCAATGTAGGAAATTGATGAATTTGATGGGATTAAAGGTAATGAAAAATGCCATCTCTTGGAGGATTATTCTGTACATACACAGGTGACATTATAACCATATTTTTCTCATTCCAATTCATGTTAGTTTGATTAGTAATTTTTAAAATATTTCCATTTTTGTTTGTAGACTATTGACAACGGAGATGGAGATGCAGCAGTAGAAAAGAAGTTGCAACTAACAGACATGTTTCAAGGAATTTTGACTCACACATCTGATTTGGCAACACTTACTTTCATTGATAATATTTTAAAGGACTTATCAAACAAGGTCAAAAGTAGACATGTCTCATCGTAGCTCAGATTAGACCATCCAAGTGTGCATCCATTTCGCCCTGTACAAGATGGATTTGGTCACACTCTTCGCCCAAAAAAAGACTTGATTGAGTGCATGAATGTGAGGAGAAGGTCGAGTATCTCCAACAAAACACCAAAGTTTCCACAAATGCCACGAAATCTTAAGCGTTCGAAATTGGTTTGATGATCTTGATAGGGAAAATGAACAAGACAAGGATCATACCCAGTACAATGAACGTAATCTTGACATGGTTGACAACACAGAGTTTGGAAGCATGCAAGATACTATTGCAAGCACACATGATTTTATTGAGAACACATAGGATAGTGTCATCATACCCAAGTTTAATTGTGTAGTAGAAGCATTTTTAAGACTTAGGAATGCCATAATTTTATTTTGAATGTTACAAACATAACTATATGTTTGTCAATTTCCAATTAGTTGAACTAGGGGATATGGAAAACTATTATGGTGAATCATGATCTATGTATAAAATTATTTTATTTTTGATGTACTAGAGTTAAGTTATATCAAATGCATAAAACAAACAACTATGTATCAATTCAAATCCATTCATGGGAACATGTCTAATATGAATGATCAACTAGAGCTTCTAGAAGCCTTTAATATTTTTTGAATATATCTAATATTATCCATAAGTCAAAATTTATATTCATATGAAAGAAAAATAGTTAAATATGATGTTACTAAAGTTTAATATTCATACAAATCTAGTTGTGAATTTTACAATCATTGCCCACATTGACATTTGAAATCCTTGGGATCTTTACCTGTAATTTCTTAGTTCTTTTTTGTGTCTAACCTACTTTTATTATTTCCAACAAGCTACCATATTGTGTTCTCTATGCAAATTCTTAAATTTGTCTTGCTATCAATTTTTTAAATCTAGGTAGTAGTTGGTGAGTTAATTATAAAATGTTTCATATGGCTAAAGCCAACTAAAGAGAACAATGTCTAGGCCATTAGTTCCATTGACTTTTTATGATATCCAATTGTAATTCTCTAAATTTGATTTCTCTAAATTTTATATCTTTCTCTTTTGTATGACAATTCCATTATTAATATATGAGAGTTTATAAAAGGATGTCTTTCCCTTTTCATTGCAAAATTGAGTACATATAATGTCAAACTTTCTTTAAGTATTATAAGATAAACCTTCTACTAGTTAGATATGTAGGGAGATTGTATAGATTACCTGCATATCTATAAAGCTTGATGATTATGCTAGCTTTCCCAAAGAACTAGTCACCTTTTTTGGTAGTTTTGATGATTTGGTAGAATTTTATAATACTTGAATGGTTTGGTCTTTGATGAGGTTGATAGAGGGTATGAGGAACCATTTTGTATATTTGAATTAGCATGAGGTCCTATGTAGATATGGAGTCTATACGATCACTAGGTGATATCCAGGTATTCTATGACAAAGCTCAAGGTTAAGGTAAGGATATAAGAATTAATATTTATTGATGAAAAATCATATGTATTAGGATTGAAGGGTACTTGAACTTCTTATTAATTTTGAAATACTTTAGTTGCATGATTAAATTTGATCATCTAGGAAACCTTATAAACCTATCTATAAGAGTTCTCTTAGTGATGTTTTAAAGAGTATGTTCACTATCGTTAATTATATGTTTGATACAATTTGCATGTACAACATTATTGAAGAAATAATGAACCATTTGCACATAATTTCAACTCCCTTTATCAAAAGTTCATAATTTGTAAGTCAATTTTAAAAACTTTAATAACATGTATTTGGTTAAAATTTGGTAGCATATATGTGGTTTTTTAAAATGTTTGACAACATATATCTTTTGGTATAAAAATGTGAAAGCTAATAACTTTTTTGATGCAGGTGATCAAGATGTCACATAATGTGCATAAATGGGTATCTGATTGGTTGTCCAACTATCACTACCATCTTCCATGGAATGTCATCCTTCGTATAGAGGAATTGGGTGTCCCCCATTGGTTGATAGACAAGATGGTGAATAGAATTAACACAAATGGGCCAAGGATTAGTCTAAGCTTTCATGATAAATGGCTGACTATATGCAGCCCCTTGTTATGTATGAATGAGCACACATGATTTTCAAAATAAGAGTGTTGAATGTAAAGTCGGCTGCATGTGTACATACATGTCTTGAAAGTATATGTGAAACTCTAATTTTGATATCTAAATCTTTAATATGGAGAATAGGACATGATGATTAGAATTTACATTATAATCTCTCTCTGAAAATTTATCTTAATAGTATCTCTCTATGTTTCACAATAACTAAAGTACAAGGTTAAAAAAACGTATATGCATATTTCCTATTACATCTAACAAAGCTCTTTTATCCTTTATCCTTTGCTGGATGTCCATACCCTATTACAAACCTCTCATTTTGGCATAGGTAGGGAGGATATTGGCAAAGCTTGTGGAGTCTTGTTTTACACCTATCAATTGCATTTGCTTGAAAGTTTATAAAGCCTTTTCAACAAATCCATTTTGTGCATATCTTGCAATCAAGGCATTCCATGAGAAGACATTTCTTTGAGGAATTCTATCAAACAATTCATGTACTTTTTCTATGCTTAGACATTTTAGATGTCTTGCCATAATGGTATTCCATGAGATGACATCTTTGAGGCATTATGTGAAACAATTCATGTTCCTTGTCTATACTTCCATGTCTACCTGGGCAGTTACACATGCCTTGTCTATGCTTCCACATTTTGCATACATGTCTACCTGATAGCTATAGCCACAACATTTGACAAACTCCTATCCTTACAAAAATCCCCCTTCCACTATACTTTGATGGATTTCCATACCCTGCTCCCATTTTTGCACTTGAGTAGGGAGGATACTTACAAAGGTTATGAAATGTGGCTTTGCACCTGCCAATTGCATTTTCTTGAAAGTTTCAATATATCCTTTTTAATGATTCCATTTTGTGCATATCCTGCAATCATGGAATTCCATGAGATGACATCTCTTTAAGGCATTCTATCAAACACTTCGCGTGCCTTGTCTATTCTTCCATATTTTGCATACATGTCTACTAGATACCATTTCCAGCTCTAATATTTGACAAAAATGCTCTTTCCATTATGCTTTGATGGATGTCCATGTTCTGTTCCAAAGCTCCCATTTTGGCACAGGCAGGGAGGATGCTGGTAAAGGTTGTTCAATTTGGCTTTACAGCTGCCAATTGTATTTGCCATAATGGCATTCCATGAGATAACATCTCTGAGGCATTATGTCAAAAGTTCACGTGCCTTGTCTATTCTTCCATTTCTAACTGGGCAGTTACACATGCATTGTCTGATTCCGTTTCTAACTAGGCAGTTAGACATCCCCTGTCTGTGCTTCATTTTTAACTAAGCAGTTACACATGCCTTGTCTATGCTTCCACATTTTGGATACATGTCTAGCTGGGCAGTTATAGCCACAACATTTGAGAAAATTCTTGTATCCTTACAAAAATCTCCCTTCCACTATGCTTTGATGGATGTCCATACACCTGCTCCCATTTTGGCATAGGTAGGGAGGACACTGTGTGAGATTAATTGTGCTAGAACTGAACTATGCTAAGATTAAACACCTGCAAACACATTGTGGTTTTAGAAAACTTGTCTCAGATCTTGTATAAGTTGATACTCACATTGCTGCTCTTTTTTCAATGTAGTGCACAAGGCTTGCAAATTTTCATCTGCCACTCCCTCCTCTTTCAACTCATGCACTTCACTCTTAATGTTGATTGAATGAGCACATAAAATGAAAAAAATAACATGTGAGAGTATATAACTGGAAGCCTATATATAAAAGATAACTGGAAAAAAAAAAACACTTTGTTGTCCATACACCTGCTCCCATTTTGGCACAGGTAGGGAGGATACAAACAAAGGTTGTGAAATGTGGCTTTACACCTGCCAATTGCATTTGCTTGAAAGTTTCAATAGCCTTTTTAATAAATCCATTTTCTGCATATAATGCAATCATGGAATTCCATGAGATGACATCTCTTTGAGGCATTCTGTCCAACAGTTCACGTGCTTTGTTCATTCTTCCACATTTTGCATACATGTCTACCACAACATTTCTAAGTATAATATCTGACAAAAATCCTCTTTCCATTATGCTTTGATGGATGTCCATGCCCTGTTCCAAGTGCCTTGTCTGTTCTTCCACATTTTACATACATGTACCAGGTGAGTTGCAATCTGTTTTGTGAATATCCTGCAATCATGACATTCCATGAGAACACGTTACTTCGAGGCATTATGTTTAACAATTCACATGCCTTGTCTATGCTTCTGCATATGCAATCATGGCAATCCATGAGACCACATTTCTTAAAGGTATTTTGTTAAACCGTTCACGGGCCTTGTCTATCCTTCCACATTTTGCATACATGTCTACCAGGATAGCTGCAACAACAACATCTAACAAAAACCCTCGGCCAAAACCGTCTGTTCTTCACCCTTCAACGGTGTCCATACCCTGTTCCAAACGTCCCATTTTCGCACAGGCAGGGAGGCTGCTGGCAAAGGTTTCGGAGTCTGGCAAAGTCTTTTTAAATCAATCCATTTTGCGTATATCCTGCAATCCTGGCATTCCATGAGATCACATTTCTTTAAGGAATCCCTGCGAACAGTTCACGTGCTGCGGCCCGTCAAAACCCTGCTTCCGCGAACAGCAACCTTGTAAACCGGGAACGGCGAACGGTAACGGCAGATGGATCCTTCCAAACGGTGGTCGCCAACGGGAACGGAAAAAACAAAAAAAAACCGGCAACGGGTAAGGCCTCTCGGCAAAAGTTAAAATGGCACGGGAATGACCGGTTAAGAGGTGGCCCCACCGCGCGTCCACACTAAGCAGTCAAAGCTTAGTGTGTGACACTTAAGCCCGGCCGAGATGTCGAGCATTAAAATCGATAAAACATTTGGACGATGCTCATCGCTCAGGTATCTGCCCACACTGAAGGTTACATCCAGTTTCGGGCAGAGCCGCCTCTGACTTTAAATTGCGCTTAACTCAACCAACAAGGTGAGTATAAGTTTTGTAGGGAGCAGCAAAGGTGCGATGGAGGTTTGAGCGATGTGCAAGTGTGCTCGATTGGCGATAAACCGTGGTAAAAGGGAGCTCGTAGTGATGGAGACTTATGATGCACAGGTGGAGCGCCTTTTCAAAGCTAACTCTTCAAAGATTAGGGCAGCGATAAAGCAAATCAATAAGCTTGAAAGGTGAGCATATACACAATGGTGTACTCATGGGAATCTTCCTCTCCAACATAGTGTGTTCAACCAGGAAGAAGCAGGTGGCCAAGGAGATGGCCCAGTTTTTGAAGGATGTATATGTTGATGTAGCCTTTAAAGCCATCTTTGTCTATGATAAGTGGTCAGATCAGGGGGTTGTGTGTGATGCAGTGGACGTGGTGCAAGCAATGAGAACAAAGGAAGTGGGTATCTCTATTGACAAGTTCAAGGAGGATTTTTCCTCCAAGGGCCTACAAATATTCCTGAACATTTGTAATAGAGAATAGGAATTTCCTTTCAGAAGATTAGGTTAGTATGATGGCTGAGCTAGGCTCAGGAATGATAAATTTGTACTCAACCTCTCCATGAGAGGTTTATGTAAGATTGGTCCTTCATGTAAATTTCATTTTGAAGTAATGAAAGAGTGCTACCTTCCCTGGTAGCGATTTTCCAAAAAACAAATGAAGTTGGTGTGCTATTAAGTAAAAAAACTGTGAGTTAAGTCAGCTAACTCAATCAAGTTGTGGGCCCAAAGACATTTCTTAAAAGTTTGTAGAGATTATGAGAAAGAATAAAGACATGTGTACTTTTGGACACATGTCGCAACAACACTCCTCTAAGCTATGTCCAAATTGACACATTTTTCTAATATAGCATAATTGGTGGAAAGATGACACATTGGAGGAAGTGGGTTCTAGTTTTGATAAAGAAATAAATGGTAAAACTTGAAGACATGAAGCTATAGAATTGTTGATTTTCTTCTAATCAACATTTCAAAGTAAATTGTTTGAAAAATATTTCCCATTACACCATCGAACAAGTATCAACACATCAACAAATGGTGGAGCTTGTGCCAAAAAAAGAGTCTTTGAAACATTTTAATTTTTTATGATATTTCTGATAGCTCTCCTAGCTTGTGGTGGTTGATTTCTCTAGATATGTCGTACCTCTCACCTTGATTGAGTTATTAACTGTGTTACACGGGGACACGTCCCCCCACCCAAACCCTATGTCCCCATCCCCTGTGGTGTTTCAAGGACGAGGGGACGTCCCCCAGGCGCCCCCCCTATTTTTTTAAAACTGGGAAACGACATGAAACACATCCCCAAAAAAGGGGACGACTGGAAAATAAAAGGGGATGCCTAGGCGTCCCCAAAACGACTAGGGAACAACTGGGAGTCCCCCAACCGTATCGGTGATGTCCAGGCATCCCCTTTTGTCAAAGTAAAAAATGTTTTGATTTATGGCAAATTAAATAAAAATTGCTTGATAAATATTAAATATTTCATTATATTTGATAAAAAAAATAATTTTTAAACAAACTATTTAATTTTATTGTCAAATTAAATAAAAATTACTTGATAAATATTAAATATTTCATTAAATAAAAATTGTTTGATAAAGTATTAAATATTAAATATTTCGTTATATTTGATAAAACATTTAATTGATAAATATTAAATATTAAATATTTTATCAAATACTAAATATTAAATGTTTTATCAAATACTAAATATTAAATGTTCTATAATGAATATTTGATAAAAATGTTTTATCCCCATTTGAATGGCATTGACTAAATAATAAAATATTATTATATTTACTTAGTCATTCAACCTAAAATTGAACAAAATGCTTTTATATTTAGTAGTTAAGTTATTGACATTGTTGTTAGTGTTTACCTTATCTTTATATTGTTGTTATGTCGTTGTTATATCATTGCTATACTGTTGTTATATTACTGTTACATTCTTTATCTATGCACATATTGTCATATTGATATATGTTGCACATATTTGATATTTCAAATTGCTCTCTTTCTCTCTCTATATATAATATATTTTAAAAAATTCATATATATGTAATTATTATATATATATATATATATATATATATATATATATATATATATTAAAAAATTCATATGTCGCCGTCCCCCCACCATACCTAAAAATTTCCCCTCAAAATGTCATCCCTGAAACACGTCCCCTACCGTCCCCCGGTTCCCGTCCCCAAAACGCCATGGAACATAGGTTATTAGTCATAGTTACTTTGGGAATCACCTCACCTTGTCTAAGTAAATTTGGCTAGGAATGTACTGGGGGATCTTAGTGTGAGAAATTAAAGTTTCATGTTATAGATAATATAAAGGTTTCATCGAAGGAATGTTAAATCCCTCAAGTAGACTTAAATTCACAATTGCAAGATATTCAAAGAAAAAATGAATGTTGTGGTGTGATTGAGAGCTAAGAAATAACAAATTGCCTTCATGAGAGCAATTTTGGATTGCAATTTGTAATATATTTTTAAAAAAATATTATATGTTCTATGCAATTTGATTGGTGTTGGGAAAGATTTTATTGTCTTTAACACATCAATATCATATGAATACGAACATCTCCTTGATGTTCACTATTATTTTTATGGATGTGGGTAAGTCCAAGGAGGACATTAGGCTTGTACTTAGTCCTTAATTATCATGTGGGGAAGATGTGAGCTATGGAAAATTTTGGACGATGTGGTTGTTGGCTTGGGATTCCATCTTGGCATGGGGACATGACATGTTATCAACCTTCCATGCACTAGGCCCTAAGTGTCATTCATTGTAATGGAATCATGGTACAATGAAGCTATGAGAAATCATAAGGCCAAGTGGAGCATCAAATTTTTGAAGGTTGTGATTGGAGCCTCAATGTTGGAGTTGGATTGGTCATTTATAGTCAATGCGAGGAGTTTAAAATCAAGTGAAGATGAGGGTACTGAAACTACATGACAAGTCTAAATTTAAATACCATGTTATGATATGTAATTCAAGCCGAAAAAGGTGACATGTTTTATAGATACAATGATATTTTATTATGTAGTTCAATTGTTCACAATATTTTGTCTATTTTTAGCCCTGTGTGGTTTTTACTTTGGCCCTCTATAGGAACAATCTAATCTCTAAAATACTTTTTATTATCAAATATTGATAGATATGGCCTCCTTAGACTAAGTTCATCTATCCAAAAAATAAACATAATATATCTTGTTGTTAAATATATAGAGAAAAATGAAATTGAAAGAGGTTCAAAAAAGTATTCTTGAAACTAAATTTATTTTATTTTAGAATCTAAAATTTATACATTTTTTAATTTTCATTAACAATTAAGTATTAACATATTATTATTGTGTGATAAGTTTTACAAACATTCAACTTAATCCCTATTAATCACCATCAATCGTTCATATATTGTAAAGTGAAAATGTCTAATGTGTATCTAGAAGTTGGATTATTTTTTAATTAAACAATTAATTTAGATTTTAAGAAAAAAAGATTTGAGTGTAATATTAATTTTCAAACGAAGAAATATATTTTTTACAATACCTTGCTCAAAAATTAACTCTACACAATGTTCAATAGAAAAATCATATTATAAAATCTTAACAATTCATAACTCAAATTGGAACTTTCCTTTATATTATACACACACACATATATATATGTATATATATACATATATACATACATACATACATACATACATACATACATACATACATACATACATACATACATACATACATATATATATATATATATATATATATATATATATATATATATATATACATTTGTCCTCCATGACGTTGACAAAACATTTCACTATACTTCATAACCAACCTATATTAATATGCAATCTGTGTGAAAAATTCTACTATGTTGTCATCCACAATGTCAACAAATGAGTTTCCATAGAACTTTAACTCATATGCACAAGAAACCACTAGGTGTGGTAACAATGATGCTAATAAAATAGAATCAAATAAATTGTACATGTCACTGTTGTAGAGTTTTAACTAATGTGTTGTAAACTTGGTAATACCTACACAATTCAGAGGTTTAATTGATTGAATAGTCCACTCAACATTGCAAGACTAAATTAAAATGTCAACCCAGGGTTTGTAAACTTGTGATGGTGCAACATAATATATGCCTCAAGAGACTCAAAATACCTAATCTATCATACTCAAGTTATTATACTTGTTGGGAATTCACAGAATTGCAAAATAGTAAAAGACATAACTAGAACTAGTGGCTACTGGTACCTACAACTTAGACTGTAACTGAATTGTTACTAATAAAACGTTACTATGCCAACTTAAAATTGATAAAAACTAATGACTCAACTAAATTAACCTCCAGAGTACTATTGGTTAACCATTCTATGCATGTTCATGAGCATTCATTAACAATAAGCAAGGTATAAGATTCTAGTTAACTTGCATAAAGTTTATGAAATAATGATAAATAAGAAACAATTGTTAACAAAAATGAATAACTTAAAATGAAGTGAGGAATAGTACCTTGAGTGGCCTGCTCAAGTGGTTGTTCTCACTTTAACTAAACCCAAATCTAACTAATAGATTCTACGCATCTAATAAGACTAACTCCATTCATTGCATATCATAAAGATTTACATAAGATCTTTCCACAAATTGTATTCAATCATTCTAAATATTCATCATGTATTAAAACTAAAAAAATGATTGATAACATAAAACTGGAAAATCAACTAACTTATCTATGGATTCAACCAACAACTATATACAATCTTGAGGGAATCTTATTCAAAACAACAACTAACTGAAATCATTAACTCTCCACTCTGAGATATCAAAGTGTACAGTTAAGACTTGAATTGTTCAAACTAACTGAAAATGAAGAAGAATCCTAATAGGATTAAAACTTTTCAAAACATGTAAACACACAAACACTTGTCAAGATCCTATCAATCAAAGGAGTCCTCTTCTTCAACACTTATTAACTGGTTAAATAATAACACACGTTCAACCTTCATCAAGTGTCTTTAATCAACAATCATCATGTTCAGCTTAACCTGGAACTCCCCTATTTCGCTCTTCCAATCTCCTTTTGCTGCAAGTTCAATCTGCAACTGCTTCGTACCACAATTCCTCTTCAGTTGCGAACAAGTTAATTTTGCAAAGCATATACACAAGGATAACTATCACAATCAAAACATAGCATTCCATCAACATTTCATACATATCTTCATATAAACCATACAATACTAGTATATTATAACTATATTTCCACCATTATATTTTAGGTTCAAGTCTGCATAATAGATATGAAAGGATAGTATAATATAAGAGCACTATCTAGAAAATGTATCTAAAAGTGTCTCAAAATGTGTATGAAAACAACAGAAAATGAGCTAATATATGGACCCATCAACTGTCAATAGAATTATAGTATGAATTTCAAGCACTGATTCCAATTTCAAGTTTCTCATACATATAATTATTTTTATGAAATTTTACCCATCATCCATAGTAGAATGCATCATTTGCAAAACTCAAAACTATCGATTCTTGACATAGTACATTTGAGTTGGAAAACAATTGTATTTTTTTATTCTAAGAAGTTGAAAGAAATAGCATCTTACATAGCCATATACAAATAAATTGTCTAATGCCCATCATATTGAGTCAAATAAATAACATTGTTCATAGTCATACTCAAATTTTGTACAAAATAACTTACCTTCTACATCTAGTTGTTGTAATAATTGCCATCACTTTTAAATTTCAAACTTTTTCTTGACTCTTCTACTATTGTTCAATAATACAATAATAAATAATAAATTAATTAAACCTAAGTAGTGATTTTCTTATTGAATGATGCCACACAACTTCATTAATTTGCTTATTAAGGTACCGCTGTCAAAACTCTATAAAACATTTGTTCCTTGTTAATTTTATACTCCAACATCCATTATCGTCTGAAATAAAGAAAATTATGAATCCTAGGTCTAATGTGTAAACCTAGGATTCAAACTTGGGTGTTTTGCATGATGTGGTTATTTTCTTATGTTTCATTAAGATGGCGATCAACAAGGTGTTTAGATTGACTTTCAAACATGAAGGTGAGCCAATTAGACCTAGATCTGCATCTTTTAGGATCTGGAATGAATTGGAATTGATTTTCCTTCACTAACCTAATTAGACTATATGACCTAATATACAAAATGCAATAATCTAACAATTAATAGACTAAAATAGTAACTTGCAGGTAGATTTGGGAAGTGCATAGGACTGTGTACCTATCTCGAAAAGTTGTTGGTCTAACTACATGGACAAATTTTCCCTAGGGCGTATGATTCCTTGTAGAGGTGTCCTAAAATTGTTTTTGCAGTCCTCCAATGATAGATATGTGCTTCTAATCCCCAGTTGTAGAGTTGTCGAAACACTGTCAGATAATTTCGTAGGTGAGTTTATGTGAGTTGACAAGGTGTAGGGATTCAATTGCAAATATGAACAATTTGTCTTCAAGATTACTTCAATCCTTTTCAAACCTAAAATCTACACATTCACAAAGAGAAGAGATGTGTTATTTAGGGGCTTGCCTTAGTCAAACCCTTTGTTAGTGTTTCCACTTCCACAATGACAATGTCAATGATAAAATGGATAAATGATAGGAAGGAATGATGAAACCACAAAGTGCTGCAACTCACCACCCTTTAATGGCTTCCTTGAAGGACTGAAGTCATGCACATCACTTCAAGGTCTTAGATCTTGTTGGTTTAATTGCTTGAATTGCTTGGAGACCTACAACAAGGGTTAGCCTTCACAAACAATGATAATATAAACATGCATAATCTCACATAGGATTTGACATGATGTTAGGATCTTGAATTGTTGCAATAAAGATTTGAAATGTTGCTCTTTACTTGCTTGATAATGATCTTGATCATAAGTTCACCAATATTTTTCTAGATGATTTCAAATGATGCAATAACTAGGTATTTATAGGCATTTATCTAGTTTCTCAAAAATTAAATCCCAATAACCAACATTTGCAATTTGAATTTTGAATGTTAAAATGTTGACACCGACATATCCAAAATTGGTCCTCGACAAAATAGGGAGACCCATATGCCCTAGGGTGAATGGTTCCTAGCCCTATTTTCTAGGATATTAAGTGTTGGGGGAAAAATATCAATTAGATGCATTCGTTCAATGCTTGCAATTTCTCGAAAAGTGGTACAAATGGGCTATAGAATGTATAATTTAGGAAATTAGGGACCCAATTAGGCTCAATAATTTAGGGGAAGCAAAACATAGTGTGAAATTGTCAAGGGTGACAATTTACGATGCTACATCATCATAAATTCACTCGCCTCAAAATTCAAATATATTTTCTACATTTAAGATTATGATTCATCATGATGTATGCCTAGCTAGAAGTTCAATTAGGAGATAACATTTAAACTATGGGAGATTGCATTTAATTTTTTGAGCATTGAAATTATATATTATATAAACATTTATTATTACTTATATTACTTAATAATATATAATATAAAATTATTTATTACATTTATATAATTTTTTTTTTTGCCATTGATTTCCATTTTAATCTAACAACTTAAGTTGAATTCTACAAGGCTACAAACACATGTAATTTAAAAGGCTTCTTGAGCCTCAAAATTTTATTTATTAATGTCCACCTACAGAATTTGGTTACCATGACTTGATGAAATAATAATTATCCACTCACTGAAATTCCACTCACTGAAAATTTCATTGACGCTTGTCTCTTAAGGAGGCCTATTCTAGAAACTTTAAGTTCAAAATTGAGTGTGTCAAAACTTGAGCTTATAATATAACTTAAGTCATTGATCTATGCTCATCAAATGATCTAAACTTTATTATTTATGAGTAGTCAAAATAATTATATTATATTTATATTTAATAATGTATATTTTACTTAGGTTCATTTTATAATATTTGATTATATATTGATATAAGTATAAATATGTTATTAATATCACACTTGTTTTACTTTGTTTTGTATACTTGTCACTTGGCACTTGACTATCCCATAGGCTATCTTTGGCCTCATAGATGTTAAAATTATTCTATTTTATTTTATTATACGTAGTATTATACCTAGACAATTGATTAAAGTTTCAATAGCTAAGTATTAGTGGTCGAAAGTGAGAGAGACATTACGTGTGCACAAAAAAATATTCTTTCCAAGTAAGTGAAAGACAAAAATCTTACATTCCTTCGAACTTTCTATTTCTAATTTACTAAATTATAAGCCTTCAATTTCAAAAAATTTAATGTCAAGATTTAGGGTTGAGGGTTTACAGTCATGTCTACCACCATAGTATTGAAAGAAAAACTAGCAACAAACAAAATAGATTATGTTGAACTTCTTAAAACACCAAGTTTTATTGATGAATACCATGATGTTTATGATTTAGTAATCTTTGGTAGGTTGAACTCACAACTTATATGTACATATGAGAATAGTGCATCATTTCCAATGCAAGTTAACAAAGCATTACCAATTAATAGTATTGTTGCACCATATGTTGTTGGATTGGGGCATGATGTTCCCTATGATTTTTTCTTACGAAAAATTTATCATGGTCTGTGCCCAAAATTATGATGAAAATAGAACAACAATTATTAACAAATTTATCCAAAAATAAATCTTGTTGATTAGAGCAAAATAAGTTGGCCATAGGCTAGTGATTTAACTTGAGGATTTTAGGTCAGTCTACATTTACTTGGAGAAAATTTCTCATGATTATGAAGTGAATAAACCCTATTTTTAAGGTGTAATCTACTACACCAATGATGGTCTAGCAAAGGAGGTCATCTTGTTGTTACCTATGTAAATTGTTGCCCCTTTGAATGCCCTATATGTTCAATTGTGTTCATTGGTGTTGATTCTTGTGATTTCTTTCCACATGTATCATTTTTGTAAGAAAGTCACATTTTTTAACTATTGGATGTGAATTAGGGTTTTTCGGGTGTGAAAAGATAAGTGTTTTGGTGGGAAAATTTTAATTTAAATTAAAGGAATTTGAGTGCATTTTACTATTTATAGGAAAGAATGTAATGCACTAGTATCTAGAATATAGAAAAAGGCTAGGAGTGAGGAAAGGATGTTGATATGTGGTGATTGATCATGCAAATACTGTACACTCGTAACATATCCTCATTGGGGTTTTGGGTTGGGTTGGGCCTCGAGCGGGAGTTCGAGGGTGGCAGCCCCCGATAGTGGGGGTTTGGGGGCGCAACCCCCTTTTTTTCCGTTAACACGTCAAGGTTTTCCCGCTATGAATTTGTAAAAACCTAATTCTAGAATCTTCCAAAAAGCTTGTTATAAGTGTCTAGGATGTATGTTGCGGCATGGCATTCGTGAGATTGTAATTTTCTTAGCACTCAATAATAAAATCATTGGGTGGCTGAGTTTATGTGGATGTAGCCCATATTGGGTGAACCACGTTAAATTTCTATGTTGATCTCTTTTGTGTTATTCTTCATTGTTATTTCTAGGTTATTTAATCTGCATATAATTGTTAATGTTTATTGCTCCAATATGCCTGAACCCTAACAACTAGTATTAGAGTTGTGTGTATTTCGATTGATTGGAAGGAAACCTCTAGATTTGAGTGGGAGCAATGGAAGAAGGAAAATTCAAGGTTGAGAAGTTCAATGGACAAAATTATCAATTATGGAAGATGCAGATGGAAGATTATTTGTATCAAAAGGATCTATGGCAGCCATTTCAAGGAAAAACAAAGAAAGAGGCTACTATGTCCGATGAAGAATGGGATATTTTGGATAGAAAGGCACTGGGAACCATTCGGTTGTGCTTGGCACCATCTGTGGTGTTCAATATAACAAAAGCAAAGACAAAAGTGGATCTGATGGAACATTTGGCTAAATTATATGAAAAACCATCAGCCTCAAATAAGGTATTTCTCATGAAGCGTTTGTTTAATCTAAAAATAATTGAAGGTGGATTTGTGACAAATCATTTAAATGAGTTTAATAGGATTACCAGTCAGTTAACTTCTGTAAAAGTGAATTTTGATGAAGAGGTGGGGGCTCTCTTGGTTTTATGTTCTTTGCCAGAAAGCTAAAATAGCTTGGTAATGGTTGTAAGTAACTCTGTCTCTAGTTCAAATACATTGAAATTTGATGATGTTGTTGGTGTTATCCTTAGCGAGGAAATGCGACAGAAAAGCACAGGTGAGACTTCAACATCGAGTAATGCTTTGACTGTAGAGAACAGGAGAAGAACAAAGGAGAGAGGAAAAATCCCATCAAATCATGGGAAGTCACAAGGGAAGTCAAAGAAAGGCAGATCTAAATCCAAAGGAAAAATGGATTTCTTGCATTATGGAAATCCAGGACACTTGAAGAAGGATTGTTGGTCTCAAAAAGGAAAACAAGGAGACAAACAACATGATGACAGTAAGGAAGCTTATGTTGCAAGTAATAAATTGTAGGATGCTTTAATTCTATGTTTAGATAATGTTAATGATTCCTGGGTAATAGATTCAGGGGCTTCATTTCATGCCACACCCCATAGGAAATATTTTGTAGATTATGTTCAAGGTGATTTTGGACAGGTATATTTGGGTGATGATGAACCCTGTCAGATTGTTGGAAAAGGAAAGATAAAAATCAAGTTTTAGAATGGAAATGAATGGTTGCTATAGGAGGTAAGGCATGTTCCAAATTTGAGAAGGAATTTAATTTATGCAGGACAACTAGGTAGTGAAGGTTGCATAGTTACATTTTCAAACAAAGTTTGGAAGGTCACTAAAGGTGCATTAGTAGTAGCTAAAGGTGAAAAGGTAGGCACATTGTATTTGTGTACTGGTAATACTTACTCTACCTTAGTTGCTACAAAAATAGTTGCTATTGAGACTGTTAGAGTACTTGCTATAGGGACAGAGATAAAATTGTGGCACCATAGACTTGGGCACATGAGTGAGAAAGGGATGAAGATCCTTCACTCCATAAAGTTGCTACCAGGTTTGAAGCAGATTGACTTGGAGTTCTGCAAAAATCTTGACTTTGAACATGTGAGGGGTGTGTGATCACACCCATTTAAATCTCATGGTTAATGATAGCGGTAACTTGTTCATTATCTAAAGATACATGTCATGCGAGGAGTAAATTTTGATAGCACCCTAATCAATAAGATCTTAAATTGTGTTTCATAATGTGCAGTATTGATTAGTAAAATGACCTAGTATTCCATGATATATGCAAGTAGAAAGTGATGCATGACTATGCTTGTGATATTTTTTGTATTTTAGAGGGGGTAGGGTCACACAACAACACAATAGGAAATTAGCATCAAATTTTGCACCGGATTTTAGTGTATTTGAGTCCATCATTTGGAGTCATCTGACAGCGCAAAAGCCGGCAGCGAAAACCCATTTCTTCGTTTCATCGCAAATTTTTGTGCCTACTTTGGCGCCGGATTTTGCGCCAAAAATTTGGTGCCAACAATAGCGTCTCCTTTAGCCCAGAAATTGGCATCGGAAATAGCGCCTAAATTGGCGCCCAATTTGTCTTCCATTTTTGCTTCCATTTCTACTCCCATTTTTGCTTCTAGTTTTGCTCCTAGTTTTGCCCCTAGTTTTGCTTCCAGTTTTTCTTTCAAGTTTGCTTCCGGTTTTGCTTCCACTTTTGCTTCCAATGTTGCATCCAGTTTTGCTTCAAGTTTTGCTTTGAGTTTTGCTTCGAGTTTTGCTTCCAGTATTGCTTCCAGTTTTGCTTTTGGTTTTGCTTCCATGTCTGCTCCCATTTTTGCTCCCAGTTTTGCTCCTAGTTTTGATTCTAGTTTTGCTTCCAGTTTTGCTTCCGGTTTTGCTTCCACTTTTACTTCCAATGTTGCTTCCAGTTTTGCTTCTAGTTTTGCTTCCAGGTTGGCTTCCAGTATTGCTTCTAGTTTTGCTTCCGGTTTTGCTTCCATGTTTGCTTCCGGTTGTGCTTCTAGTTTTGCTTCCAACTATGCTTCCAATTTTGCTTCCAGTTTTGCTTCCAACTATGCTTCCAATTTTGCTTCCAGTTTTTCTTCCATTTTTTCTTCCAAGTTTGCTTCCACGTTTGCTTCTGGTTTTGCTTCCACTTGTGCTTCCAGTTTTGTTTCCAGGATTGTTTCTAGTTTTGCTTCCAGTTTTGCTTCCAGTTTTGCTTCCAATTTTGCTTCCAATTTTGCTTCAAATTTTGCTTCCAGTTTTGCTTCCAGTTTTGCTTCTAATTTTGCTTCCAATTTTGCTTCCAATTTTGCTTCAAATTTTGCTTCCAGTTTTTCTTCCAGTTTTCCTTCCAAATTTGCTTCCAACTTTGCTTCCTTTGCTTCCAGGTTTGCTTCTGATTTTGCTTCCAAATTTGCTTCAAATTTTGCTTCCTGTGTTCCTTCCAATTTTGCTTCCAATTTTGCTTCTGGTTTTGCTTCCAGTTTTGCTTCCAGTTTTGCTTCCAATTTTGCTTCTAATTTTGCTTCAAATTTTGCTTCCAATTTTTCTTCTAGTTTTCCTTCTAGATTTGCTTCCAACTTTGCTTCCGGTTTTGCTTCCAGGTTTGCTTCCGATTTTGCTTCCAAATTTGCTTCAAATTTTGCTTCTTGTGTTCCTTCCAATTTTGCTTCCAGTCTTGCTTCCGGTTTTGCTTCCAAGTTTGCTTCCAGTTTTGCTTCCAATTTTGCTTCCAAGATTGCTTCTAGTTTGCTTCTAGTTTGGCTTCCATTGTTGCTTTTTAAAATGCTTCTTATTTTGCTTCCTTTTTTGCTTCTAAAAAATGCTTCTTGTTTTTCTCTCGGTTTTGCTTCCAGGTTTGCTTTCGATTTTGCTACCAATTTTTCTTCCAAGATTGCTTCTAGTTTGTTTCTAGTTTGGCTTCCATTGTTGCTTCCTTTTTTGCTTCTTGTTTTGCTTCCATTTATTAATTTAATATGTTTTAATTCAATTTAATTTGTTAAATATATTATGCCTCTTAAATAACTCATATGATTATAGAGTAAGTAATTTAATTATTTAACTCATATGATTAAATAACAAGATAATTATTATAACATGATCATCATCTATAATTAAAACAAGTGAGTCAAATATCTATAATTTAATTATTTGACAACATCCATCCTAAGCAGTAAATTAAAATCATCATACGTAATAAATATCCATCTAAAAATCATCGACCACTTTTAATATATATAAATTGACAAGTCAATACTAATAAGATCATCATCATATATAACTAAAATAAGTGAAAGTCAAATATGTCAGTAGATCAATAACATGTGAAAATGATATATGTCCAACAATCGACATAAGTCAAAATGATACATGTACAAATGATAAATTATTTAACTGAAATTGATACATGTCCAAATGATATAAGTGAAAATGATAAATGTCAATATGATACAACTCAATAATATGGTACTGTAGGCCATGAAAATGATACATATGATAGTAACCATGAAAAGAGGCATCATAATGATATATCAACAATGATTCATGATGTAGTCTATATGATCATGAATGTCACTAGGTACTACCAGCAACTGCCTCATCATCATAACAATATATCAGCAATGATCCATGATGCAGTCTATATGATCATGAATGTCATTGGGTACTACCAGCAACTGCCTCATCATCATCACCACCATCATGATCATCATCGTTGTCATCATCGTCATCGTCATTGTCATCAACCTCGGTGTCTTTCGTATCTGTGTCATCATCATACTCTGTCATGTGATCTATACTGACAGAAGCAATATTTTTTGGATCTATATCATGATGAGGATCATCTTGATCTTCTGGAAAACCCGTGTTCTGCAAAAAAAAACACTTAAAATGAAAATTTATTATTTATTTCATGCAATAATTTATTTTTCTGTTATATATCTAATATTGAAACATATGAGATGAAACCATAGTCATATTACATCATATCAAAGTGCACATGCCATAATAAAATTTCAAAAAAGTTACAGCTAATATGTGATTCCAATGATGTAAAACTTGCAACAATTCTAATAAACATTATTAAAGATCATAAAAAAAATTGTTATACAATTTAACTATCAACTGTAAATTCTATTACATAACCTTAAGTTCCAACCCTCTACAAAAGAATGAGGAGATTGCAAGAAGATTGGCTGGAGGGGTAATTGGCACAGGAGATGGACATGGCTCTTCCAAGCCATCTACTGAGATGGTTTCATACAAAAATGAGGAAGATATCCCCGTTTCTAGAGAGCTCATGATTCAGGTTGATACGAAAAATGATGTTGTTCTGGTACCCATATATGGCATCATGGTTCCATTTCATGTAGCCACCATCAAGAGTGTTACAAGCCAACAAGATGGAGGGAATTCTTATAGAAGGATAATTTTCAATGTTCTAGGTACCAGCTTTAATGCCAACATTGAAATTCCCTAGCAGTATTTATGTTAAGGAAAATTCCTTTAGATCCAAGGATTCAAAGCACATCAACCATGTGGTAAAAATGATTAAATACCACAGGCGATCTGTAGCAATGAAAGAGTCTGAAAAGGCAGAGAGAGCTACATTGGTGACTCGGGAGAAACTTCAGCTTTCAAAAACAAAGGCAATTAGGCTAGCAGACTTGTGGATCAGGCAAACATTTGGTGGAAGAGGAAGAGAAAGATGATTGGAACTTTGGAGGCCCACCATAATGGATTTTGGTATTCAACCATGAGAGTAGAAGAGAGAGTTGATATCATGTATCAAAACATTAAGCACACATTCTTCCATCCAGTGGAGAAGGAGATGATTACTTTGCTTCATTTTCATTTTCATAACCATATCATGGCGTGGGAACCAAGAAGACCAAGGATGTCTAGTTTTATGTGGAGGTAATGAATGTGGTCCAAACTTTAGGAGGGGAAAGAATGCCAATGTATGATCTGATGAAATTGAGGAAGAACAACAAGAGAGGGACAAGAAAAATAAAATCAATGCAGAGCTTCAAGGATTTTTCAAGCGAGTAAGAGAGCTATGGGATCAAACTCATCTAAAATATTTTGAACTAGAGTTTGATATACCATTTAGAGATCTTGGTTTTCATGGAGTTCCTTTCAAAGCCCCTGCTTTTATTGTTCCTACCGTAAACTGTTTGGTAGAGTTGGTGGAATTACCTTTCTTAGTAATCATTATTAGTGAGATTGAGATTGTTAATCAATTAGACGCTAATTTCCTGTAGCAATGAAAGAGTCTAAAAAGGCAGAGAGAGCTACACTAGTGACTCAAGAGAAACTTTAGCTTTCAAAAATAAAGGCAATTAGGCTGGCAGACTTTTGGATCAGGTCGACATTTGGTGGAAGATGAAGAAAGATGACTAGAACTTTGGAGACACACCATAATGGATTTCAGTATTCAACCATGAGAGCAGAAGAGAGAGCTGATATCATGTATCAAAAAATTAAGCATGCATTCTTCCAGCTAGCGGAGAAGGAGATGATTACTTTGCTTCATTTTCATTTGCATAACCTTATCATGGCATGGGAACCAAGAAGACCAAGGATTTCCAGTTTTATGTGGAGGTAATGGATGTGGTCCAAACTTTAGGAGGGGAAAGAAGGTCAATGTATGATCTTGATGAAATTGAGGAAGAATAGCAAGAGAGGGACATGAAAAACAAAATCAATGGAGAGTTTCAAGGATTTGTCAAGCGAGTAAGAGAGCTATGGGAGTAGCCTCATCTAAAATATTTTGAAGTAGAGTTTGATGTGCCATTTAGAGAGCTTGTTTTTCATGGAGTTACTTTCAAATCATCTACTTTTATTGTTCCTACAGTAATTTTTTTGGTAGAGTTAGTGGAATTACCTTTCTTAGTAATCACTATTAGTGAGATTGATATTGTTAATCAATTAGGCGCTAATTTCCTATAGCAATGAAAGAGTTTGAAAAGGTAGAGAGAGCTACACTGGTGACTTAGGAGAAACTTCAGCTTTCAAAAACAAAGGCAATTAGGTTGGCAGACTTGTGGATCAGGCCAACATTTGGTGGAAGAGGAAGAAAGATGACTGGAATTATGGAGGCCCACCATAATGGATTTCGGTATTCAACGATGAGAGCAGAAGAGAGAGCTGATATCATGTATCAAAACATTAAGCATGCATTCCTCTAGCCAACGGAGAAGGAGATGATTACTTTGCTTCATTTTCATTTGCATAACCATATCATGGTGTGGGAACCAAGAAGACCAAGGATGTCTAGTTTTATGTGGAGGTAATGGATGTGGTCCAAACTTTAGGAGGGGCAAGAAGGTCAATGTATGATCTTGATGAAATTGAGGAAGAACAACAAGAGAGGGACATGAAAAATAATATCAATGCAGAGTTTCAAGGATTTGTCAAGCCAGTAAGAGAGTTATGGGAGCAACCTCATCTAAAAGATTTTGAACTAGAGTTTGATGTACCATTTAGAGAGCTTGGTTTTCATGGAGTTCCTTTCAAATCCTCTACTTTTATTGTTCCTACGGTAATTTTTTTGGTAGAGTTGGTGGAATTACCTTTCTTAGTAATCACTATTAGTGAGATTGTGATTGCTAACCTTGAGAGAGTAGGACTTGGGAAAAAGGTATTTGATATGGCTATTATTTTCAAAGACTTCAAGTGGGATGTACTTCGCATTGACGCCATTCCTCAATCTTCACTTGATGGCATCAAGGAATGGCTGAACTCCATGGATATAAAGTATTATGAAAGCATAATGAACTTGAACTGGCAACAAATTTTGAAGACTATTACTGATGATCCAAACAAATTTATCGAAGATGGTGGTTGGGAATTTTTGAATATGGAAGCTAGTGATTCTGATTCTGATAATTCAGAAGAGTTAGATCAAGGATATGAACCCTCTGATGTAGAAGAGGAATCATAATCAAATGAGGAAGGTTCAGAAGATGAATCTCTTATGGAGTTAAATGAGGACGAAGAAGAAGAAGATTTTGAAGGGGAGGAAGGTAAAACATGGGATGAATTAGAAGCCAAAGCCAGAAATGTAGATAAGTAAAAAGGAGACGAGTCTAACAGTGAAGAGGAAAGGCGGCGACGAAAGGTAAAAGCTACATGGCCTGATATTAGATATTCAAGAGGAATGCTTGCCAAGAGGCATAAAGTTAGATGAATTGAGTTCATCTACGCCCTTCTACTATTTATCCATGCACATAAATGGTTTGGCTATTTATGCAAATGATACATATATGTTAACTTGATAAGTGTTGTTACTTTGGTAGTTTGACTTCTATGACAACCAACCATTAGGCCATTCTGTGTGGGAGCACGTTTGTGTTTTCAATTACCTTTTTTGGATAGCTCTACTTGGTGTTAAGGACATTTCATTTATATTTTGAATGTTAAAAAGTCTAGTATTACACGCTTCTCCATGTTGATTAGATCAGGTTGCAAGTTTTTTATTGCTGATTTCTTTATTTATGGAGTTTTTTTAACTTGGAAGACAAAAAATTATTGCCTTTATTTAAATTAGATGGACAAATTAAGTGGTTGGTTAGCTATGCCAAGTGATGTAGACTACAAGGATGTGTTAGATCTATAAGATTCCTACCAAGATGCATTAAAATATTCTTACATGTTAAAAGAATGGCAACATCATGAGGAAGGATGGAAAAGATGCATGTGGATCACTTAGTAGAATGGCAACATGAATTCAAGGAAGCACTCCTTGAGATACCATGTTTAAGAGAAAAGAAGATAAATCAAATCAACATGGGACTAAGTTACTCAAATGATACAACTCATAACTTAAATGAGGACACTTAAGAGATATTAAAACACAATGGTCATTAATTAAAATATGTGATGAAAATAAGGCATGAATGACACCCACCACCCTTTAAGGCAAACAATATTTTTTCCTCAACATGAAATAATGGGACAATTGAGTGGGATCTAGGGGCAATAGAGAAGCAATTTAGAACTCATCCTACGCATCAATAAACAACTCAACACAAGAAATGAAAATTGACATATTCACACAACAATATCCAACTAAGTTATTGAAAGTCAACTATTGATACCTCATTCTCCATCCAGATTAAAAAATCGGCCCACTTTTTGCTTTGTAACTTTTCCTTTTCAAATTTCTTTGGATGTCGGCCATATTTCTCCTCCTGTCAAAACATGGCACATGGACTAGTTAAACTAATTAATATGCAATCATTTAATTTTTCCTAGGGAATTAAAAAAAATATCATTTAACATATTAAATATACTTACAAATTCACAGATCAAGGCATGTAAACCTTTCTGGCCACTGTGATGTGTGGCACAAAGTTTTTGTAGCCTAGCCTTGGAGGCCTTGTCCTAAAACATATACTAATTCAATTTAACTATCCACAAATAAAATTTAAAATTCGTTTAATAAATTTGATATAATATTATGAGAAAATTCAAATACCTACGTACTCTCCTCACCGGACTTCCTTCGTGCAATGGAATTCTCATATGCTTTTACAAGCTCTTTCCATACTTTCACACTTACATCAATTGGCCTTTTTTTGAGCCTTAGCTTGGGAGGGAGTTTTTTTATCTTCTTTGTTTGGTTGCACTGAAATTTCTTACAGTTTTGAGACATTCGTAGCTTTATCTTCTTTACAGACCAACCTGTGCCAAATTCAGTCTCCATGTCATGGATAACTGCTTTTTGAAAGTGTATGGGTATCTTTGAGAATGGAAAATGTAGATGGTCTTTGAACCATTGAAGGCATGATTCCTTCAACCTATTCACAAACCCTTTTCCAACATCTGTCATTCGAACTTCCCCTGAAACCACATCGTATTCTATCTTGGTATTGTAGGTACCAATGCAAGAATGAAAACTTGGCGTGGTGGAAGAAGTCTGTGTCCCAGGAGTGGGTGGGACAGTGGAATCCTCTGCTCCATGTTCTACACTCCTAGAGTTTATTGTTTTTGATTTCCTCTTGGATATTTTGCTCGAACCAGGACTGCTTGGGGAATCAATTGATTCCCTTTGACATGGTTGATTTGGTTTTAATGTTTGAGGGGCTTCACTAGATTGGTTTTCTATGTATCTGGCAAGCATTGTCCAACGCACATCATCCAAATTATTCACTGCCTCTGCCCCCAATATGGAAGCCAATTCCTCTTTATCTTTGTCAGTCACATGTCCCTATATATATATAATAAATTTATTCTTTTAAATTTAAACATAAAAAGTAAAAATGAAAGAAACAAGGGAAACATTTACAAATTTATAAATTGACAATGAATTACCTCATTGTGGCCAGAGTTTGCTCCCTTTTTTCTCTTCCCTCTATCACTTGACATTTTGAGGTGACCTAGGGAAAATTATTTTCGTCCAATCTGTGGAGGCAAACAAAGTACACACTGTCAGGTATGAAATTTTTCGTCTAGTTTGTGGTATGAAAGTTTTACCTTGAATGACTCTCTTTCTGGATTTAAACGCCTATGAATCAATTGCTTGCGCACCTATATAAAATATAAATATATGCAAAATGAAACAAATGCATTGTAAAAAAATCAACGCTTGCGCACCTCTTTAGAATGGTAATCTTTGGGGGATAAAAAGGGCGCGAAGTGCGGTTTTATTGAGAGTTAACATAGATAGGTCCCATGCTCGAGTTGCATCCGATGATTAGAACGAAAATGAATGTGTGCGCACAATCAATTCGAAACCACGAGCTCATTGTTTTGTAAAAGAATAAGTGAAAATTAGTAATAGCTAATTTAAGCCCGAAGGTCTCACAAATTTGAGGAAATGATCTATTATTTAGCTGTCGTCTCAAAAGCCCTATCTCCTTGTATTGTTTCGACCAACCTCTATTCCCACGAGACCTGGCTACAGTGGGACAGATGCAGTTTAATGACTTGTCTTGAAAGCACTAGTCTACTTTTTATGGAAGGAAGGTTCGAGAAATCGAACCAAAAATTGAAAGCGATGGGAATGATAAGCAAATCAGGACATTGGGGTTTCAAAAATGTGTTCACTTCTCTCGGATGCGGAGGAAATAATGCAATGTCTACAATTTTACCCTCCTCCTTTGCAACCACATGAGACTTGAACGATTTGCGTGTAAACAAAACAATATTCACAACCCTTTCTTCACAATCCTCTCCATTTAATCCAAACAAAAATATTTGTGGGAATGAAAAAAACAAGTTGTAACCTTACCTATGGTGTCGCAAACTAAATCAAATTTCTAATATACTTGCTTGTAGCCCTCCTTCGCACCATTTTTCCCCTTTTTCTCCTCTCTTCCTTCGTGTGGCTTTTTTCTCCTGTCATCTCTTCCTTCTTGACACGAGAAGTTTTAAATTTTTGTTCTTGATTCAGTAGTCAGCGCTATAGTCAGCATAGCAAAATGCACCTAATTTAGTGTTTCCTTCTAGCCAAAAAAATGTAATATGTTTGGGATGCAAAAGGCAGCGCAAAGTGCGCCTAATTTAGCACCCAGTAGTGCAAAATGATGTATTTTGCTTGGAAGTTGATAAATAAATTGATCCTAAATTGAATTCATCTTCATATGTACCAAGGGAGCAATCATGGTTCCCTATTTTATATATTCCTTATCCCATGTCAATTTTGTGGGTGCAAAACTAATAGAGGTTAGATTTGTGAACTAAAAAATGACCCCTATACAACAAGATGAATCATCTAAAGTGTGAAATATATGTCTAAAGTGAGGTTTTGTGTTGGATAGCATATTCGTTGAAATGATATAATTGGCGTAGTAAACATTATTTCCTATGTTGTGTATTATAGGGGCGAGACGAGGCCATGGCAACAGATCGTGTCATGTCAAATGAGGACACAACAGCTGAAGCGGGACATCAGGTACTCAAATTTTGACTTAATTTAGGAAAAACTGATCTGATGGCATTTTGTGATACGTCCATCTTTTTTCACAGTATTATTGAAATTTATAATGTATTATCCAATATTGACATAAATTAATGAATGTTGTTGATTATTTTAGATAGAGATTGGAGCAAATGTAGAGCCTAAGCATTCAACTAGCAAAAGAGGACGTGGACATGGACCTAAAACTGTTAAATCACATAGAAAACAATGGGTGTTTGAGGATATGATAGATCATGTAGAAACAACAAATGATTGCACTGAACAAGAGGTTGGTCAGGACTATAGTACATGGGATGAATACTTTGAGAAAATATGACTAAAGTGAGGTTTTGTGTTGGATAGCATATTCATTGAAATGATATAATTGGTGTAGTAAACATTATTTACTATGTTGTGTATTATAGCGGCAAGACGAGGCCATGGCAACAAATCGTGCCATATCAAATGAGGACATAACAGATGGAGCAGGACATCAAGTACTCAAATTTTGACTTAACTTAGGAAAAAATGATATGATGGCATTTTGTGATATGTCCATCTTTTTTCACAGTATTATTGAAATTTATAATGTATTATCCAATCTTGACATAAATTAATGCATGTTGTTGATTATTTTAGATGGAGATTGGAGCAAATGCAGAGCCTGAGTGTTCAACTAGGAAAAGAAGAAGATATGTACGTGGACGTGGACCTAAAACTATTAAATCACGTAGACGACAATGGGTGGAAGAGGATATGATAATGGATCTTCCAGACACAACAGATGATTGCACTGAACAAGAGGTTGGTCAGGACTATAGTACATGGGATGAATACTTTGAGAAAATTATTATTTGTGGATGTTCTGTATGTCGTGGAAAGAAACAATTCAAAAAAACAATTGTACAAAGACATTACATATATGATGAGATTTCAGTCGGTAGTATGCCTCCTACGATTGATTCAATTCCAATAGGAATTGTGGTAAGGAATTTTCCAATTTGATATAAATAACATGTATACTTCGTTTAAACATTGTTTTATATTATTTAAATAACTAATTTTTTTCTCAATGGATACTTGCAGGATAAAGTTCTTGGTTTAAAGTTTCCTAGATCACTGACTTCCAGGCTAGAGGGAAATGATCATTTATCAGATGATACATCTAACAAAAATATGTTCCAATATACCAGCTCAGAAGATGAGGAATTGATGAAAACAAGTCATAGAACAAGAACCGGTTTAAAGATGCATAATTTTCTTAAAGATAGGGGGAAGGTGGACTACAAACCCTATGAGAATGAATTTGATGGAGATGATGACTTGCCCCTGAGTTTGAGATCAATTTACAAAGAGACATTTGATCGTCGACTATATTGTGATTGGCCTAGTGATCAACAACTACCTAGAGTGTACGAGGTGTTTCAATTTTGGAGATACAGCTACATGATACGACCCTCCAATATTCATGGAGCAAATCTAGGCCTCTTTATTGTCCAAAATGTACATGTGGGATCTAAACATAGAAACAATTCAAAACAAACCACTAGGAGATTAATGTCATATTATGGTCCATCATATTATAGTGGTGAATGGAGAAGGCTAGCATAATATAAGCCTAGCATGTCAACATATGGTCTAAATTTGAATATGTATACACATTGTCTCCAATTGGAAAGTGGAAAATAAATTAATAGAGGTCATATTATGTATATAGATGGACGTGCATACACACACAAAAATATTGCAGGATTTATAAATAGTAGTAAGGGAAGGGACCCTAATGTAAGACCAAATTGTCAATTTGTTGAGGTTATAAATGATAAAGATCGAGATATGGAAAGAGGTTGATAGATTGATAATGGTTGAGGCTATTAAGGACCTTACCATTGGGGATGAGTTATTGATTGATTACCCCTTCTTAAAATGCACTCCTGCGCAAAATAAAAGGGAAGAACAAGGTCTCCCTAAGGATGTTCTTAAGGGTAGAAAACCAAAGAATGATAAATGAGTGTGGACTGATGTTTTATAAACTATGTTGTCAAAATTATGTTTTATTTAAATTATTGTATAAAAAATGTAGTCTATAAAATAATGTTCCATTATTCAATTGATGTATATATGTTCATACAATTTTTATTTTTATTTTTTAAGCCATATTTGATTAGATTTCTTTGAAATTGATACATTTATGATTTATCCAATTGTTGGAAAACATTAAATAATGCTTGAGTTTGTTGATAGGTAGAAACTGTTGATGAAACACATACTAATACCCATGATCCAACTGGGTTATTAAGATTTGGACGGGATGATCCAAACCATCCTTTAAACAATACCAAGGTGAAAAGAGCAAGTTTGAAGAGATTACTACCACCTGAGAAATTTGAAGAGTTGATGAGATATGCATACACTGATGAGATGCCACCTAGCCTTAATGATGATGATCATGATAGGAAAAATGTAGTGCATGAAGAAGGATTGAATGAAATGCTTACAAGTTTCTTTGGGGATGGAAACAATGATGCCAATAATGATCATATGGATGACAGTAATGATGATAGCAGGGGTAATTACCACCAACGTAATGTTGATGATAACAACCTAAAAGACTCCATCAAGCAAGCAACGAAGACACCCGTGTTCAAATCAAGTGCAAGTAGAACCTCACAACTGGCATGCACAATAATATTATTATAAATCAAGTCACTATTTGGTTGGTCAGACAAAGGATTCACTACCCTAATGAAGTGAGTTGAAATCTATTTCTTACTTTGCATTGTTAATTGGTGTACATAATTTGTAAACATTCATCGACTTCATTTATATTTTTTAAGGGGATTTTAAAACCATATATTGTATATAAACAGTCCTAGTATAGATTGACATATCAAACATGTTCATCATAAGTCAAACATTCAATTGATTTAATCTTTAGCAATCTTATAGGGCACTAAAAACTTTAAAATATTCCCTGAAGAGAATGTGTTGCCATCAACTTGTAGAGAGGCGCGTCTATTGTTGGTTGAGTTGGGGATTGAATATAAGAAAATTCATTCATGTAAAAATGATTGCATTTTATATAGAGATGAATATCATAAAAAGGTAGAATTCCCTGTATGCAAAGAGAAGAGATATCGTATAGATGTACAAGGTCCTACAGTTCCGAAGAAGGTTTTATGTCACATGCCAATTATACCTAGACTTCAATGAATTTTTCATTGCAATTCACTTGCACAATTGATGGACTGACATGCAAAGAATGTGAGTAAAGATGGATTCATGCAAATTTTGACCGACTCCAAAGCAATGAAACACAGAGGAAAAATGACCAAGAAAATTCAAAGATGAACCCTGTAGTATTAGATTTGGTCTTGCAATTGATGGAGTGTGCCCATTCTCTTTCCTGAGCTCAAATTATAGTGTTTGGCTAGTCGGATTGATAGTATACAATATTCCCCCATGAATGAGTGTTAGAAAGGAGCACCTTATGTTGACTCATTATTCTAGGAAAACATCAAGTTAAAAACATGGATGTTTATCTTGCGCCTTTTATTGATGAGATGCAACTGCTATGGAAAGGCATAAGAATGTATGACATGTCACGTCCTCCATCAAATAGGTCCTTCATGTTGTATGGTGTGCTATGTTGGACTATTCACGATTTCCTAGGACTTGGTGTTTGTTCTAGTAAGATAAAATATTTATGTATTTACACTCATAATTTATTTTCATCCCATCTTTCATACTTAGTTTTATACTATTTTTTGATGTTATTAACATTACTTGTTGAATTACAGGGCTTAAAACAAAGGGGATATTTGCATGTACAAGATATGTAGAACAATTTCAATGGTGATATTCTAAAGATCTACATAAATTTATTTACGCAAACAACATGGTTTTTCTACTACTATATCATAGGTTTAGAAATCGCTAGAAGAATCAATTTGATGGAAAAGTTGAAAATAGAGGCCCTCCCATGATTATGGGTCCAGATGATTGGCTTAAGAAGTATGAAGATGCTGAATTGAAAGCTTGGGAGGAGTTTTTTGATCGGGATGATTCAATTGAAGAACTAGAACAAGTTGTAGTTCATATGCCAAAAGGAATGAAAAGGAAATCCATATTTTATGAGCTCCCTTACTAGAAGGATCTATTAATATCTCACCTATTAGATCTATGCACATCTTCAAAAATGTCCCAAATTCTATATTTCGACATATATCAAGCAAAGAGGACACCTTGTCTTTGAGGAGAGATATTGCTCTTTCGTGTACCAAATTTGATAGAAAACATTTGTGGCCAAGTAGGGAAAATGAAACATATGCAGAAGCTCCATGGATTTTGAAAAAAAAAGATCTATACCAACTAAAAAATGTCATCCATTCAATAAGGACACCTATTGGCTATGGGTCATCATTGGCTAAAGATTTTACAGTTGATGGACATATCACAAGATTTAAAACACATGATTTTCATAATTTAATGAAGGTATTATATATCATCATTTAACATTTACTGGTAACATTGATTAAGTACTAAATATATTTTGATATTTTGTTGTTTGAGAAAAAAATTACTAATGACCTTTTCATAAATGTGTTTGATAGCATATCATGCCATTGGAAATTAGGGGGGATTCCTATCTTAGAGTTGACTTAAGGATGCCATAAGTCGATTGCCAACATTTACAAGGTATGTGGTTATATGAAATGTTCATGTGTGAGAGACATAGAGATATTATATTGCATTTTAATTTATGACTAAAGTTTCATACTAATTTACTATTCTTATATTAGGTGGGTGACCTCCAAGGAGATCCACGAATCTGAAGTGTCAAAGTGGAAGAAGGAAATTGTAAAAATTGTATGTGTATTTGAGAAGGAGCTCCCTACAAGTTTCATGGACCTACAAGTCCATTTACTTTTACACCTAATCGATGACATTGAATTGGTGGGTGTCGTATCAACGAGGTGGATGTTTTTCTTTGAGATGTATATGAAAACTCTTAAAAGATATGTCCGACAAAAGGCACATCCTGAGGGTTGCATGGCTGAAGGGTATGTATTGACTAAAGCATTTTTATTCCTGTGTGAATTCCTTGGTAAGTATTTTGAAGATGGTCCATGCGTCTGGGATAAAGAACGAGCATCATATATTATTGATGGAGAAAAACCACAATCTAATGGTGTTGAAGTAGAAATTAGTAAGTAAATTCACGATCAATGTGGTTGTTTTTCTTGCAATCATTAATTTACTCTGCAATTTATTTGTCAAATTAATAGCATGACATTTGGAGTTTGAAATAAACATGTTGACATGTAATAGGTGTAGACGAAAGTTCTATACTCAACAAGTTGATTCTGTACCACGTGGACTTTATGAACAAATGGATTGACTTGTATGATAAAAAGAGAGAAGTGTTAGAAGCAAGGAGACAATTTAAGAGATCGAACCCAAAGAATACTCCACTTCCCACTGATCTGCTTGGGGAATGGGGCAAAGATTGCACACTAGAATGGGTTACTGAACAAATTCAAAATCAAATAGAAGATGTAGGTATATATTAAGACATAACATAAAATGAAATCAACATGTCTAGAGGATGTGAAAGAAAGGTACAGTTGGAATTTTACAAATTGTTGTTTCCTTACAATTTTGACACTATTAACTATTTTAATATTCATCATTATATTTGATTTCACTGAAATAAATGGTATTTCACAGGTGAGGAAATATCCAGCAATGTGGGCATATGATCGACATTATCATGTAGAAAGTGTAGATGTAAAGAGACGATCCTTCGATTGTGGCATCATGGTTGACTTCAAGCAATCCAGTCGATCAAGCTTAAAAGATGAGAATATAATTGAAGGGAATCTACAATATGTTGGGAGAATACAAAAAATTATTGAGTTGGATTACCGCTCTTTTAAATGTTGTATTTTTAAGTGTAGATGGTATGAAGCATTTGAGAGGACACAAAGACATGATACCATAGTGGATTGTTTTCTATAGATTCCTCATGCTCCCTACCAGAGGATAAGGAGCCTTATGTTATACCAATTCATTGTGAGCAGGTATTTCTTTAACTCAAACAAGAAGCGGTAGTGATCATTAATCTATTAATTCATAGTTTATTGTGAATATATACACGTGTTTATTAATCAATAAAATTGTTATAACATACGTCTAATATATGTATTTCATTCATGTGCAGGTATTTTTCTATGAAGATATTTTGGATCCGAAATTGATGTTTGTCATACATTATTATCCAAGATTAAGGCATGTATTTGACAAAACATTAGTGAATACTGAGCAAAACAATGATGGCGAACAAAATGAGAGAGGGATTAAAGAACATTGAAGAAATTGACATCCATGATGATGTTGAAGATGGTTATGTTCAGGCACAAGAAGACAACAATCCAGAGTTAGATGATGTTTTGGAAGAAAACAATATGGATGGTATAGAAAAGGATGATCCAAATACATCTGCTAACAATATAGATGGTGTACAGTCAAATTTCAATGATGATGAAGATGATGCAGGTCAAGATGAGGATGATGATATTATTAAATACTTGAAAGAACATATGAACATTGACAATGATACACTAGATGACATTGTAGCAAACAATAATGTTAATGACCAAGACTTCTAAATTTTTAGAATTATTTGCAATCCATGTTTAAAAAAGGACGATTCTTATGGCCCAAACTTTGAAATGCTTTAGTACTATTATTTGTGTCGATACAAATTACCTATTGCAATATCCTTAAATTGTTCGATCTTTGGTATGAATTGATGGAAGAAAAAAATACAATTACTTGGATGCTTCTTCCATTCATTTTGTATCAACATATGTTCGTGAAGACACAAAAGTTAATAAAATATTAATGCACGTAACTCAAATTATTTAAATAAGCAACATTGTTAACTTTATTATTTTTAAATAGTTTCCATTTTTATGTTGAACATAATTTTGAACATGTAACTGAAAAATATCCACAGTAAATGCTTTACTGTATCGGCATATTCATTCACATAAGCACAGTATTGAGGCTCAATAACTGATATTCATTCAAATATAAGAAGAAATAAGTATGGAAAACATAAGAAAAAATACATAATGATAACACAGTCACGGAGAATCTCTGATAATAAGATATTTTATTTCATTCATAAGCTCAAAATAATCACACAGTAACAACAAGTGTGCCCTAATAAATCTTATGAATTTAAATAACTTGAAGAAACCACTTTGGAGACAACACAGTAACAGATATGCATGGAATTTAACACAACAATTGAACACCAAAATAGATTAGGTACCAATTATGAGCAATCTTCTCCATTATGTTGTTTCAAATATATATACATTTATAGTAGAAGTCTTTGATATGATATGGATGGGTGGAATGTGCAATCTATCTTCTTACTAATTCCTACTATAATGAAAATGAAAATGGAATATTATATGATGATCCTCTCAAAATTGGCCTTGGTTTCCTATTTATATGGGAAGCAACAAGCTTCAGGCCTTTTACAAAAAGAGACGACCCTTCAAAACTATTATTTTACTAACAACTAATTAATTTGCATAATTGAAGAAATAACAAGGCTTAAGACACTTTAGATGTATGTTTCCTTTAATCAAAGTAGAAATCTCATGATCATCGATCTGTCAAAGCTTTCCTCTCCATGATAGACATCCAGATGCCCTCGCCTTAGTGACCTACTCATCTGAAGCCAAATACTTCTCTTCCCATTGATACACCGTAAAATCTGATGGCCAGTGATATTCCTAGATCTTTGGTATGTTTGCAAGATGTGTCTGCCATCGACTATCCAGTAGTTCCTTTGTATCATTGACAAATTTCAGATATCCAGCATCAAGAGCAATCAATCCATCCATGATCAAATTGAGCCTGTGAAGACTAGTGTCACTATCCCCCTGAACATGGGTTAAACACTTATGAATAACCTGACCAAATTCCTTCTTCCATTCATCCAAGTCTTTTACTTGACCATCATCTTTCACAATTTTTGGTGTATACCATTGTTTTAAGGTATGGAATGAATCCATTTGTGCCACAATCCTCTTATCCTCCCCTTGTATATACTGAAATTCATCAACAATCATTTTTACTATTTGCTCAGTCAGTTTTAATGTTGTAGGAGTATCAAGACTCCTTTGTAGAACTCTGCATAACTTAGATAGAGTGTGGTGAATAAGCTGCCACCTTTGAAATAGGGGGTCCAATACAAGCATATGTGCTTTTATTTGATCAATTTCTCGCTGAAGTGATTTATAACTGTCATGCACACTATCCAGTTTATCAATAACCAACTTTATTCTATACTCAAGAATCTTTTCCATAACTTCATAAACTTTCCTTTTTACTTCATACTGAGCCTCCTTCATTTCATCCACTTCCTTCTCAGGAGCCTTTGCTTGCTCAGCCGAAATGCTTTGTACAATATTTAATGGAGCACTAGGCAGCTTATATAACACTACCTCCTCTCTTTGTGAAGTTCTTGCTCCTTTTAAATGTTCTTTCAATTTGACATTCTCCATAAACAGTTTATTAACTTCATCATTTGAGAACTTTTGTTCCCTTTCATACTCCTTTAATCTATCCTCCAATCCCTTAACAATTGCACGTGTGAACATGGTTGAGTGCATGGTCATTGTGGCTACCTCCAAAGGGGTGGTGTCCTGTATTGTTCTTACGATTGTTGCCCCTTTCATTCCCTATATTACATCCAATAGTTTAGGATTCTATGTGTTTTTCTACTTGATCCAAATGGCCAGGTTTCAATTTTGGGGTTATAACCAGTTCCACTTACTCCTTCATCAGAGTCAAACTTTGCAACTAACATTGGATCTTCTTGAGCCCGTACTTGATCAAGCAAAAAAAATTTCTTTAATTCCAACCCAGGAAAAATGAGCATGTTTCTCTTCAAAATCATCTCTCTAGCCTTCTGAGGGCTAATGTCAATGTGGTCAACCCTCAATTCATTGAAGGTTTGTGCCACCATTTGATTCTTTTCTGGTTCTTCAATTCCCACTTCATCTAACTCCATTTTCTCTTTAATTTCTTTTATCTTCATCTTTGTCCAGAAATCCCTAAACTATGGAGTCTTGATGAAATCATCATCCTCTATAAACCTCCTAGCAACAATTTCTCAACTCTCATCTTCATCTCTGCACTTTTTTTTCTTCTACATCATCCATCCTTTCCTCATGTCTATGGGCGCAAGTCTCATGGATGGGTTGATCAACCTCAATATCACCCTTTAATGATTGCAATACAATGGCCAAATATTCAGTATCTCCCACCCCTTCACTCTCCTCATAAGGTACCAATGGCTCAATGCTCTGTGTCTTTTATCTCTTGGGAGACAATTTCTCCATGGGAGACTCTGATGTTGTGTCCGGGGTGTGCTTTGTAGTTATCTTACCACCATGTTCCTGAAGATACACTTATTTTTTAGCATAAAAATCCTCAAATTTATCAATTATCCGATTGATCCTCCCGATGGGGTCTTTTTCTTCAACGAAATAGCCAGGGAAACTTCTGTCATTTTGCTTCTTCCTTCCTTCAAGTTTCATTATAACCTCCCATTTCTTTCGTCTGAGGGATGCCTTTGGAAAAGTAAGGAAGTTTCTTATCACATCTTCCTCAAAATCTACTTGGTGTGCCACTATCATTTTGGTAAGAAGATTATGCCTTATGTTATTCATATGATTTTCTGGGTCAAAGGCTCTTGCTTTTCCAGAACCCAATGGATATCTTGTCTTCAATTAATATTGCAACTCCTCTAGTGTATTTGAGCCTACTGTCCAGTCTCCACATTTGGTTAAGTTTGGAATAAATGTGCCCTTCTTTTGTTTGTGCATTACATCCTTTTCCATCCACATCATTTGCCACATAAATTCAAGAAATGCTAATCTGAGGGGCACAAAATTTGGCAATATGTGTGGAGTAGTAGGGAAGCCATAGATTCTTATTATTGTAACTTCTGGGAAAAAGAACCAATCACCAAAATTATGTGTGTGACCCTGTTCCTATCTCATGGCCAAAGGTCTTAATAATTGTTGCATTTTTTTTGGCAATCTTGGCATTGAATAACCAAGAACTTGAAGGATTTTGTGCACAAAGTCTTCATAGAATATAGCAAAGCTTTAATTCTTGCACCAACTATCCCAAATATAGCACCACTTCTGGATAGGTGTGGCATTCCTTTGCTCACCCACTATAGCCAAGTCCATTTGTTTAGTCCAATGGTCCCAATTTTGGTACAGTATCAAATGGCACAATAAGGAATAGTGTCTGAATGTAATTGGTGCTCTATCCTCTATGACTTGTGAGAATTCATCATCCAACACCCTCTCAAGGTATGAAGCAAAGTCATACTCAATATTAGTCTTAGGGTTTTGAATTCTCATGGCCATCATCATCATGCTTATTGGCATTTTATCTTGAGCATCCACCCCTAGTACTTGGCACAAAGCTAGATATGTATTCACAAAATAGTATTGAAAATCCGTCACAGTGAATGGTTCAATATTGGAAGTAGAAATGGGAATCGTTCTGTTACTAATGCCTCTTTTCATATATAGGGGTAGCTCATCACTTCTATAAGTTCTTCTTAACCTCTTATAATCTTCCTCACTCTTCGGTAGGTTTATTTTGGTCAAAGCTTGTTTGTTTAAGCCAAAACACTCAATGATAGCAACTCTGGTTACCTCTACCAATATTGAGCCATTTGGAAACCTTACTGTGTTGGTTGCAGAGTGATAATGCTTGGCTAGTAATCTGATAAACTCCACATCAATAAACACATTCGGGACAATCAACTTTACTAAATCCAACATCCAAGGGTGACACTAGAATCTTTTCATTTCTCTTACTGTAAAAATACCAAAATTAGTCCCACCCGAATTTGGGAATGAGAGCATCCCTACAACCTTGTGTAGTATCTATGAGAAATTTCTTATTTCCCTCCTTGGTTGATCCTGGAAGTATATCTAATATAGACTAGTAGAGTGGTCTCTTCTTTACCTTAGGTTCTTCTTCCTTAATTTTGGCCTTACTTTCTTTTACTTCAGATTATTTTCTTTTAGGAGGCATATTTCAATTTTTCCTACTATGACTTCAAATAACAGAGCTCTACCAAATACTACACCAATCAAGCTTCTTCAAAGGGTTATTCATGCACTTACCTGAGTGCTCATCATTCATAGAGCTCCTTTTCTCGGCGTCCTCAACTCCATCCACAACAATGCATTTCAACTGAGCACAGTCTTAGGAAAATTAACTTGCTTTTGAGGGTGCGATATTTAGTCATATAAGTATTAATACCAATTCTTCGCCAGATAGTTTCCCAACAATCCCAAATCCTTGAAATTAATTTTGAAGCATGTGTGAGGGAATTTATTGTTGTAAATTGTAATGATGCCATGATCACTATACTACCGCCATCTCTTATTATACCCGTTGCGGTATGGTGGTATTTTCCCCTTCCATTATGATGTTTACCAAACTACTACCTTACTTAAGACCTCTTACTGCAGGGTTATGGTGTATACCGCTCTACCACAACCATATTATCCACCTCATGCGGTACTGCGGTGTCCACTTTTCTTCCATGCTTACCACTCTATCACCTTGCTCAAGACTTCTTGTTGTGGGGTTGAGGTGTACACCGCTCTATCGCATATGTTGCTCACCCTTCCGGTGATATAGCAGTGTATGCTTTATCTTCTTGTTGTTTACCGCTTTACCATACTCCTTTGAATCGCCTTATGCGAGATGGCTTAAACGCAAGTCAATTGAAAAATATTATGGCTTGACTATAGGGAGCATTTAAACGATTAACCATACGTGATGACCAACTAAATTAGAACTCAGGGCTGGTACAAAGAACGATTTTAATGGTTCAACTCATGACAAACAATCGATAACCGGATGCAGTAGGTCAACACGAAATTATTATAGGAACTTCACTTTATTGTAATTGCTATGGAAAATTTATCTCCTAAGGCTCTCACATTATGGAAATTTTATCTCCTAAGGCTCCAACGATGTTGTCTTGCATACCCAGCTTCATATGTTAGGCCATCGTTAAAATTTGAGCTCAAATTGCCCTTCATTAATGCTCGTACTTATAAAAAAACCCTTATTTTATTTATTTATAATTTTTCATTTGTAATTTGTAAAAAATAATTTCAAATAATCTCATATATATTATTTTCAAATAACATTATAGTGTAAAATAAATAATGTACATTATAATTCCCAATTACGGGAAAAACAATTCTCATAATTAAACAGTTTAAAAATAAAATTAAAAACTCAACTAATATAATGAGAATGGTAATTATAATGTACATTCTTTTTGCATATACATATTGTTTTTGTTTAGTATTTAATTTTTTATTTATTGAAACAATGCAAATAATACAAAAAGGAGGCAACAAAGGTTGCCAAAAGAGAGAAAAAGATTACAAATAGGCTAACAACCACCAAAAACAACAAGAGATTGTATTAATCAAAATTCAAAAAATTACAAATCGTCTGCCAATGTAGGAATATTTATGAAACCCTACCAATATATTTTGAGCCAAAAACTAGAGGCCAAGACAACCACCAAAACATCACCAAAAAACTAACTGGACCCAGCACCAAGACAACAAATTTTGAGCCACAAATGATCGTAGAAGCCAAAAAAACCAGCACCATCCCACCACGATCCCGAGGTCACAGGAAGCCATTGAGATGGGTGAAGTCATTGAATTCCAACACCCACTCCACATTCTCGGTCTCCACTAGCTCAAGAGCTTTTTTCAAATACTCCACCCCAACTGTAGCCACCATCCAATGCCTGACCAACATCATTCCTTTCGGCTCGAATAGAAGCAGAAAAATTGGACCACCACACCAGGAGTTTTGAGCATTTCCAAGTCTTTCGGATGCAACACCCCAAAGCCAAGAATAGAGGATGAAATAACCTCATCCATGCCGCCCAGGAGATTAGGCTTGAATAGCTTGCTCATCATTGCTCGAACTAGGTTTTTGGGGGTGCTTTGATCAAGCAAAGACGCCAGAAAATGAGAGACTATGTGGGAATTAACTCGAACTGTTTCACTGTAGACCACATGCTCTCGGCCCAAAACTATTTTCACCGTGGCCACCATCAAGGGATCAAACTCCAGAAGAATCTGTTTGAGCCTCTGGTCTGTGAGTTTTTTGAAACCCCCCGGACTCACACCACAATCCAGGAAAATTGGAGTGTCGTGCCCAAAGGCGGATAGCTCCTCAACTGATTTAAACACTACATACTCCACATCCTTCTCCATTATTCTTTCTCACCCAAGCGAAGCCTCTAGAACGAAAACTCTAGCAAATGCAGAATGTAGAGATCACCACCTTCGCTGGATTAAAATGAATGCCACCCTTTCATGGCATTCATTTTAGTGTCATCCTTTCATGGAATTCATTTTAATGTGTACGTGCCACCCTTTGAGCTGCCGAAAAGTCATGTCGAGACCAACATCCAGGAATGTTGTACCCCCTGGTATAAATGAGGGTGACGTTCGATCATGTTTTTGTTTAGTATTTAATTAATTATAAGGATTTGTATTATTTTTATTTTCTTTTCCATTTTAAACTTTAGAATTAGTAAGTATAATTTTTATTTATATTAGATATTTAAACAGTTTTAAAATTAAAAAAAACTCAACTAATATTATCTAAAATAAATTATAATTGCTAAATGTTTAGTTTACCTGTTCAAAATTTTAAAATGGAAAAGAAAATAAAAAGAAGACAAATCCTTATAATTAAATACCAAAAAAAACAGTACAATCCTTATAATTAAATACTTAAAAAAAAAATGTATATGCATAGAGTATTTTGTTAACCAAGTGGTTTGTAAATTTATACCAAGCAAGGAGTAAAATGATATAATAATCAATTTAGTAGAATAAAAAAGTAATTTCATCTAGCGCTTTGTAATTTCAGGCTTGCAAAACAAATAATATTTACATGCCTATAAAAAAGTAGAATAAAAAATACTTCAACCACACGCGGTGGCAGATATTATGCAACACGTGCAAAAATAAATTATATGCAATCCGTATAAGATATTATGCAACGCGGGGCAAAATTTTGCAGGTAAAGTATTATTATGATGTGATAAAATCAAGAAAAGGGTATCAATGGACCAAATAGTTTCAAGGGTCGGCAGTTTGATATCAACCATCAATTGGCAGTTTCATGTTTGTCTTCTTCAAATAGGATACACCTTCAGCGTAAAATATATAGTGCCATCCTAATAAATAGCGCCAACTTTTTCAAAAAAATGGAGAAAAATACATTAAACCCTTAATTAACTCTCAACCCTCAACCCTCTACCCTCAACCCTAGTTAAACCCTAATCCCTCATAACCCCTATACCCTCTACCCTATAGATTGGAACCTCAACCCTAATCCCTCAACCATATACGTACCCTCAACCCCTATACCCTCTACCGGCCTATACAATATTGGACCCTCAACCCTAATCCGTCAACCATATACCCTCAACCCTCTACCCTCAACCTTAAACCCTAATCCTTGAGCCATATTATACCCTCTACCCTCGACCCCAATCCCTCAACCCTAGTTAAACCCTTAAACCCAATTACTAAAATCTATACCCTAATCCCTCAACCCTAGTCAACCCTAGTTAAACCCCTAATACTGGCCTCAACCCTAGTAACAACCCATATACCCTCTACCCTCAACCTTAAACCCTCAAGCCTCAACCCTTAAACCCTCGTATACCCTCTACGTCCCTCTAATCTACCCTATACATTAAACCCTCAACCCTCAATTCTCAACCCTCAACCCTAGTTAATCCTCAAGTCAACCCCTATACCCTCTACCCTAACCCCTACATTGGACCCTCAACCCTAATCCTTGAATCATATACGTCCCTCAACCCTCTACCCTCAACCTTAAACCCTCAACCCTCTACCCTATACATTAAACCACCCTTAACCCTCAATTCTCTACCCTCTGATCTACCCTATACCTTAAACCCTCAAGCCTCAACCCTTAAACCCTCTACCCTCTACCCTCTGATCTACCCTATACATTAAATCCTCAACTCTCGATTCTCAACCCTCAACCCTTAATCCCTCAACCCTCAACCCTTAAACCGTAAACCCTAGTAAACCCATATACCCTCTACCCTCTAATTGGAACCTCAACCCTAATAGACCTTAATCAACCATATACCCTCAAACGTCCTAGCTATACCCTAAACCCTATACCCTCAACCCTTAACATCCCTTAACCCTAAACCCTTAAACCCTAAATCAGCCTTAAACCTTCTACCCTCTACCCTCTACCCTCATCCCTCAGCCAGCCTATACCCTCAACCCAATACCCTAAAACCTAAATCGTTAAACCCTCTACATCCCTCTACCCTCAACCGACCAATACGTACCCTTTTATACCCTCGACCCTAATCCCTCAACCCTAATCTCGCAACCCTTAAACCCTTAAACCCAAGTAAATTACTCTCTACCCTAATCCCTCAACCCTCAACCCTTAAACCCTCGACCCTCTACCCTCTATCCTCAACCCTCAAATGCCCTTAATTAACCCTAATCCCTCAACCCCTATACCCTCTACCCTATACATTGGACCTTCAACCCTAATCCTTGAACCATATACCCTCAACCCTCAACCCTAGTTAAACCCTAAACCCTTACACACACCCTCTACCAACTCTACCCTCTACCCTAGTATACATTAAACCACCCTCAACCCTCAATTCTCAACCCTCAACCCTTAATACCTCAACCCTTAATCCATCCCTCCCTCTCTACCCTAATCCCTCAAGCCTAATCCCTCAAGCCTAATCCCTCAAGCTTATAGCCTCAACCCAATACCCTAAACCCTAAACTGTTAAATGCTCTACATCCCTCTACCCTCCACGTCCCAATACCCTCTACCCTAGTCGACCCTAGTAATCCATCAACCCTAATCCCTCAACCCTTAAACCCTTAAACCTAAGTAAATTACTCTCTACCCTAATCCCTCAACCCTCAACCCTTAATCCCTCAACCCTTAAACCCTCGAACCTCTACCCTCTACCCACAACCCTCAAATACCCTTAATTAACCCTAATCCCTCAACCCCTATACTCTCTACCCTATACATTGGACCCTCAACCCTAATCCTTGAACCATATACCGTCAACCCTCTACCCTCAACCCTCAACCCTAGTTAAACCCTAAACCCTTACACACACCCTCTACCAACTCTACCCTCTACCCTAGTATTCATTAAACCGCCCTCAACCCTCAATTCTCAACCCTCAACCCTTAATCCATCCCTCCCTCTCTACCCCAATCCCTCAACCCTATACCCTCAACCCTAATCCCTCAACCCTATACCCTCAACCCAATACCCTAAACCCTAAACCATTAAACCCTCTACGTCCCTCTACCCTCTACGTCCCAACCTCTACCCTTCGACCTTAATCCCTCAACCCTTAAACCCAAGTAAACTCTCTACCCTAATCCCTCAACCCTCAACCCTTAATCCCTCAAGCTTTAAACCCTCAAGTACCCTCTACCCTCAACCCTCAACCCTCAACCCTCAAGTACCCTTAAACCCTAATCCCTCATTAACCCCTATACCCTCTACCCTATACATTGAACCCTCTACCCTAATCCATGAACTATATATGTCCCTCAACCCTCTACCCTCAACCTTAAACCCTCAACCCTCTACCCCATACATTAAACTGCCCTTAACCCTCAATTCTCTACCCTTTGATCTACCCTATACCTTAAACCCTCAAGCCTCAAGCCTTAAACCCTCTACCCTCTACCCTCTGATCTACCCTATACATTAAACCCTCAACCCTCAATTCTCAACCCTCAACCCTTAATCCCTCAACCCTCAACCCTTAAACCCTAAACCCTATAAGTAAACCCCTATACCCTCTACCCTCTACATTGGAACCTCAACCCTAATCGACCTTAATCAACCATATACCCTCAAACATCCTAGCTATACCCTAAACCCTCTACCCTCAACCCTTAAACGTCCCTCAACCCTAAACCCTTAAACCCTAAACCGACCTTAAACCTTCTACCCTCTACCCTCAACCCTTAAACCCTTAAACCCAAGTAAATTACTCTCTACCCTAATCCCTCAACCCTCAACCCTTAATCCCTAACCCTTAAACCCTCGACCCTCTACCCTCAAATACCCTTAATTAACCCTAATCTGACCCTAGTAATCCCTTAACCCTAATCCCTTAACCCTTAAACTCTTAAACCCAAGTAAACTCTCTACCCTAATCCCTCAACCCTCAACCTTTAATCCCTCAAACCATAAACCCTCAAGTACCCTCTACCCTCTACCCTCAACCCTCAAGTACCCTTAAACCCTAATCCCTCATTAACCCCTATACCCTCTACCCTATACATTGGACCCTCAACCCTAATCCTTGAACCATATACGTCCCTCAACCCTCAACCCTCAACCCTCAATCCTCTACCCTATACATTAAACTTCCCTTAACCCTCAATTCTCAACCCTCAACCCTTAATTTGCACAAAGTACCGTGGTAAAGGAGAATTTTTCTTTGTTTATGATTATCTAGAGGAATAAATGGGTATATACAAAGGGAATGTTGGTGACATTATGGACCTTGTCACATAAATTGTTGCATTTCATGTTAAATACAATGAAAAATCAAAGGCAGCAGATCTTTTGATGCAAGTGAAATGTAGGCAAGCAATTGAAGGCTAGTGAATATTGGGGAAGGAGTTTTTGTTCTAACACCCTTAATCCCTGCTAGATCAGAACAATTAGGCACTATATTAGGCACCAAAAAAGGCTCTAAAGTAGGCGCTAAAATAGGCGTTACTTCAGGTGCTAATATGGGTGCTAACATAAATGCTAATCTAGTTGCTAATTTAGGCGCTAATTTGGGCATTACAGTAGGCGTCATTTTTTGGCACTAATCTTGGCGTTAATCTAGGTGTTAATAAGGGCATTACACTAGGCGTTAATATCAACACTAATATTGGCACTAATTGCGACACTAATGCCGACACCAATTTGCGCCTGAATTAGCGCCAACTGGTTTTGGTTGGCACAAAAAATTCCAAAAATAGCGCCATCCCAAAAAATAGCGCTAACTTTTCCCAAAAAATGGAGAGAAATACATTAAAATAGTGGGTGGAAGCAAAAAAGGGAGCTAATCACATGGATTTGTTGTAGTGTCATAATCCTAGATTGCAATACAAGTTGTAATATGTGTTTAGGAGGACCATTCAACGGTGTTAAGGTATTTTCTTCTTGTTTGTGATGTGATAAGGGATATTAATTGATAGGAGAAGGATCATTATCAATGTTGATCCCTTCATATGTAAGGTAGTTTCCACAATAATGGAATTCAAGTTGGGTGGGGGAGTAAGGGTTCCTATAATTGAGAAGATTAAGTGCTATTAAAGGTCAAGTTTTATGGCTTCTAGAGATGGAAAAGGATGTTTGAATAATGAATTTCTCTCTGATAATTATCAAAATATTTTCCATAAAAATAACTTAGAGTTGGCTATCAAGAAGTATAAATACCATTTTAATAACCAATGAATGTAAATGCAATGTACACTTTATTTGAAATGTTCATTGTTATGTTTATTATATTGTAATAAATGTGTGAGATCAACTCGAGGGTCAATATTGAATTGAGAATGGTGTATAAATACTTATAAAGAGTTTATAAATTGGCCAATACTTTTTCATCACATGTATGAATTGAGAATTACTAGAAAATATTTCTACATGGCATAGGCAATCATCTCTATTATTATACATGTTGAAACAATATTCCAAGGCTAATGGAAGAAGGATAGGCTAGGATGTCAAAATAAGGTGGATATTGTAATGATTGTTGGGCATAGTTAGAGATTTTTTTAAGTCATCCAATTGTGCTTCAAGCTTCTTAAGATTTTGACCCACAAAAGCTATGTCATAATTGATTTAAGTAAAAATGAAGGAAAGTTGATTAGTTGATAATATTATGTATGTGGGTCACTAGAAGGAATGAGGTTGAGGGTTATTCGAGGAGAATGTGACACATGATGATAAATAAAGGAACAATGCTATAAGGGGAAAATATATTTAAGTGGAAGAGTCATAAAAAAACAAGCTTTTTAAAAATCATTTATGTTAGAGTTCATCCAATGTGATATTTAGGAAATGGTCTATGATGGCCTCTTGTTCAATGTTTTTATTATAGCTAACCTGTTGGCCTTATTAACTAAAGAAAGATGTGTACAGTAAGGGAATGAATAAGGCTTGATATGATATATTGTTAAGAAGCAAGGGACACTCATAGGAAATACATTCATCATAAGTAACATGTACCTCATCTTCTTTGTGGGAGGACTCACCAAATACATCAAAATATATATCATCTTGAGAAGTATAGGAGCCTTTAAATATTAAATTATAATAGGTAGTGGATAGGGATGAGGTATTATTTTTATCCCTAGATCTAGCTCAAGAATCTATAAGGAATCATTGTCATATGAATGAAAGAAGGATTGATATTATCAGTCAAACTATGGGCCAATGTAGCAAGGATGTTTAGAATATAGGAGAATACAACCATGGTTTTAGACGTTGTAAAGAAAATGCTCAAATATGCAACTCCTAAAGCAATAGGGGCATACACATATTATATATGGATGGGAAGAGGTTAAAAGAGAAAGGTGAGGTTGTTTTTTTTTGTGTTGAAATAGATAAATGTTAAATATGTCCTTTTAATATTTGTGTTATTTTGTAAAGGTAATATAATAGTTTTTGAAAAAAAAATAGATTCTAAAATTTAAAAACAAAAAGTAGATAATGTTGACACAATGCATGCGTGAAGTAGAAGGAAAATAATTTAACATAGCGTGATTTAAAATTTGATGAAGATTATGATAGTTAGTGCAAATTAGGATGATGTACTATGATGTTTGTCTTTTATCCATAGGATCTATGTTGGTTGGATGAACCCAAGTATGGTCCCATCTTGTTTGATACATTTACATTTGAATTTATGTAGTCAAATCCATTTGGTCACATAAATATTTGGATAAGCATGCTAATATTTGTGTATGTTGTCGTTTTGTTAATATGCACAATATACTTACAATTAGAGATATGTATGATGTTATAGTCAAGTTCATTAAAATGAAAAATAAAAATAAATAGTTTAAGTCAAATTTTAATCATTTATTTTTTTCCCTTAATAATCATAAACTTAGAAAGTAATAACAATATGCTAAATTTTCTTTTCCTTATAAAAAACAATATGCTAAATTTACTTTTTAGATTCTAAAAGCAAAGAGAAACAAAATTGAGATTGATATTGCATGATAAATAAAAATATAACGTATAAAAGAAAGATGAACAAAAAGATAATGTAGTCGTTTTCTATATCTTGTTGTAAGTTGTTGATGATTGAAGGAGGTTTGGAGAAAGGTAACATTATTGGGATTGAGGTCTATTTTCTATATTTTGGAGCTATGTTGTCTTTAATGTGATTATAGGTAGCAATGTCTTGCTTAATGGGCTCATAATTGTATATGTGCAATTTTGTTTGCTTAGGCACACTAATGTCCCATATGGCTACAATGATGTTCTCAAATAGAAACTTGCAACCACTGACATATTTGCTTGTATTTTCACCTTCACTCAAAATACCTAGTAAACATGAGAAAAATGGTGCTTGTGGCACATGTAGAAATTTGGCTCAATTAGATCCTTAGGAAAATTCAAAAGTTTAAGTGAGAAAGAAGCTTTTGAAAGTGTGCAAATAAACCGTAGGTGCAAGGTGTGAGCTACTATAAAAATGGTGGTCTAGAAATTAAGGTCTCATTGTTCTTGCTCCTTTAAATGACTTAGATGTTCAAGCACGCGTCTTACTGCTCATTATTATGATCATTTTCTATATCTTCCTTTTTATAAGCAGATAAGCAAAATTGGATATTTGATGTGTGGAAAGACAAGTGTTTGGGTAGGAAAAACTAATTTTAAATTAGGAGGATGTGAGTATGCATAGTCTTGTTTAGAGAGCATGATCATAGTTCACTAGCTTCTAGGATGCATAAATGTTGGGAATAAATAAAACACAATGCTTAGGTGTGTCAATGATTTTGTATGTATGAAAGATGCATGTTCAATAACAAGTAGAATTTCACAAAATAAAAAAAAAATGATCAAAGGTATAGCTATCAATAAAAGCACTAAGTCAAGGAGACATTATGCTAGTGATGTTGAATGGTTATGAATAAGATTATTAGGGATCACATCTTGTTGAGTATAAGACCCTCAACAATATAAAGGATATCCCTCAATGTTTAATGGTTGTGATTGTGCTCAAAATGATTTTGACACAATTGATACCTCTCAATGTTTAAATATAAGTCAAATAAATATCAACTTAAACTTGTACTCTCGAATCAAACTGTTAAAAAAGATATAGATTATCTAAATAAATCTAAAAAAAAAAAACTAAAACAAGAAGAATACTTCATAAATATGTAATGAATTTATCATTCCATCGTACATGAAAGTTTGGTTTACTATTATTGCAGTGTGAATGTTGTCCTTGAAAAGGTTCGTTCTCAAAGGAATGGCTGTACTTGGTTGGCCAATTGCTTTCAGAAATCGTGCCTCTCACGCCTTCCAACTGTCCGGTTGTAAAACAGATGGAGAGGAATTGTAATTTGTGGCAACCAACTACGAAAGAAACCCCACATGATGAATTCCAGCAATGCCTTACCAACACGTATCTTCAGTCTCTCTGTCATAAAGATCTGCTTACGTCACACGGGCTTTCCACCAATCACAGAGCCCCACCTAGCACGGAGAGGTTCATGCATCATCCCACCACTCAATTTAGATAATAATGTCCCTTGAGATATCCGTCTTGGGATTATACGTAGGCCCCACCAAAGCGAACTTAAAACCTTAACATCGATGTGGGTCCCAGGTAGTCAAATTAAATACCTGGGCCCAGATTCTGTAGGCCCTGGGGCTGTGAACCCTAGAATTGATCTGCGCCGCAATTTCCCTTAATCGATGGCCAGGATCTGTTGGCTAGATCTAGAAGAGAATCAATATGTCAAGCCTTCGCAAATCGTACTGTGTAATCCTAGTCACACCATGAAATCGCTCTCAGCCACTAGTTGGTCTCATGCGAAATTCACCACAAACAATTTGAGCCAGACAGATTCTGGTGATCTTTTCTCTGTCCAATAACAGAAAAATTAGGGAGATCGGATCCGTCTATTTTCATGCCTTAAAAGCTCAGTTGGGTTGCGGAATTTTTCCTTTCCTTGCTGTTAAAAAACCAGAGGGAAGTTCTGGTTCCTTCGTGGATTACTTCTGGGGTGTAAAAAGGGGCTAATGCTGGACTTACAAATCCATACCATTGATTTTTGTTTGTTGGGTGTTATGTTAAATTGGAGTTTGATCTGATTTCGATAGTTTGTTGGGCATTGTATTGAAAGAAGGGGGAATACAGGCCATCAAACGAGAGAGAAAATGGTGGACTTGTAGTTAGAGGTGTATTTAGTTGGGTTCTGAAAAAAGTTAGAGATTTTTTTGGCGGTGGTAAAGACAACGATAACAAGAAACAGGACATTGATAATGCGGACTCTCTGTGATAGCTGTGAGGCTGCAGCTGCCCAGTTCTTCTGTGCTGCTGATGAGGCTGCTCTGTGTGCCAAGTGTGATGAAAAGGTGCTCTTTGACAAACCCATTAATTCTTTAAAATTCATTTTCTATTTTTTGAAAATTCCTTGGTTTGTTATTTGTGATTTAATTAGAGTTTTTACTGTTGATTGGATAGGGAGATCATCTAGATTTGTACTGTTCATATGGTAGAGGGATTTTCTGGTTTTTGCTGAACGTGGATAGGTTGATTTTTTATAGTAATTTGGTCTAGCCTCACGGTCAGTTTTGCCGATGGGTTATGACTGTCCTAGTAATAAGTGCAGCGTGTTGATTGGGATTAAATTGGTGTCATTGTGGGTCAACCTGTGTTCTTTTGTAGTAACAAGTACCTGCTATCAAATTGAGTGATAATCTAGTGGTTTGTTGTAACCCTCTTTTTTAAAGGCTACTACCCATATTTTGTTTTATATCGAGGAAGTGTTAAACTAGGTTGGAGAGTTTTGTTTTTAATAAAGAGATCGAGAACTCCAGTAGTCCGAGCTCCTGCTTTTACACACATACCCTCCGAGGCATGTGGTCCGCTGCTTTACCAACTGTTGAGAGGAGGACTTCAGTCCATGCAACCACTACTAATTAGAGTGGTCTGTTAGATTGAATGATTTTCTAGTGCTGTGTTGTGGTCCTCTCCCCTGCCCTTTTTCTTCCCAACATCTATTGTTTCTGTCAAACCACTCAGGTTCAACCCTTGCAGGCCTGGAGCTCTATGTGTTTGTATGAGGTAGGAGTTTAATCTAACAGGGTTGCAGTTCCCCTGTTTATGAAAAGCTATCCGGTCAAGTTCTAAAGCCCCCTGTTTAACAAGTCCAAATCAAATCCTGTGAAGCGTTTGGTCTACTGTTGAAGCTGCTTGGTTCGCAGAGAGCCCACCAGGGGGTTAATTGTTGTTGAGTATGGTGACCCAACACTATAAGAGATTATGCCAGCATTCTTGGTTCTCATGCATCTGGTTGCAAGATAAAGTTAAGGGATATTTATTGTCTTAAACCCTTTTTTCTTAATGATATCAATTCCAGGCTTTAGCAGGCTGTTATGTCATTGTTCTTAGATTGGTTAGTGTATTTGTTTGGATTTAGTCCCAGCTCCTGTTGCAACTTGTTGTGACAAACATGTTGGTGTATTTTGTTTGTCTTCTAATCCCAGCTCCTTTATGTAACTTTTTTCTGATAAATTTTGTCCAGACTCCAAACCAACTTGTAAAGTCCCTGGGTCTAATCAAATGAAGTTTTTCTCACATAATTTTCTATGCATATTGTTTTGATGATTTAGCAGTTTGTTATGGCATTGTACTGAAGTTAGCATTTCTGTGGGATTCAATCCTAACTACTTTCATAAGTTATTGGGGCAAAGTTTTTCAACCAATATTTATAAGTCCCTGGGTCTAAATAATGATGTTTACTAACTAGCTCAAAATCAAAACTTTGATTGTTTTTTCAAACCTTTTCTTTATGCAAATCTTCACAAGGATTTACCAAATTATTATGGTGGTGATATGAATTTAGCATATTTGTTTGCGATTCAATCCCAGCTCCTTTAGAAACTTGGTTAGATAAAGCTATCTAGCTAAGTTGGCAAAACCACCGAGTTTAATCAAATGATGTTCAACCAGCTCAAAATTGTTTTTGTCAAACCTTTTTTGTTTTATACATTATGGGGATTTATCAGGTTGATGGTATTGATTTTAAGTTGTTTGGGAATTCAATCCCAGCTACTTTCATTACTTGTGATATAGCTATCTAACCAAACCTTATAATTTCCCTGGGTCTGATGAAACAAATCTTTACTAACAAGCTCAAAACAAATCTTGTGATTTATTTTCTCGAACTCTTTTGCCCAGATTTAGCAGGTTTTTATGGTTCCATTCTTGAGTGAGTTTATTTTTTGTTGGAACTCAATCCCAGCACCTTCTATAAGTTGTGATAAAGCTCGTGTGGGCCATGGTTTCCTGACTGTGTAGGTGTTTTATAAGCTCTTGAAGCGTTGCCTGCCTTAGCTCTCTTTGATCTTTGCATGCATATGGGTCTGGGGTATTAGGTCTAGATATGCCTTTTTAGTTTCAGTAGAGTACGATGATAATTGCTGCTTTATTCACAATATTTTAGATATGCTATATTAGGGCATCATGTGTTAGGCAACTGTAGCATAAAGAGCAAAGGTATTCAGCCAGTGGGGAGAGCAAACTGGTGTTATAGGTTCCCAAGTAGCTTGAGAAAAAATGCTGGCTGTGCGACGTGCCCATTAATTGTTGAGTAACAAATGTGGTTAAACAAATAGCAAAACAGAATTATCAGATGCAAGATAAACAATTAACAAATATACACCTACAGCAGCGTATGTCTCATAATTATATCATTATCCATATTGGATAAAAGAAAACCAAGAGACAAAGGAATTGGCGGGAGAAGTGAAGGAGTTTGAATAGTCTTTGTGAGTGATTGTTGGACTTCACACTCCAACAATCTCCCACTTGAAGTCCAACTACTGCTGCAAAAAATCGCTCAGAGGTGTTTCCCTACTTCCAAGGCTTATTGTCACATCTTGACAATGCCAAGAGAAGCCTTGCAAAACTCAAGCTTCTCCCTTGAAACTATCTTCGACAATGCATAAACTGGATTCACCTTTGTATGTATCTTTTCAACTTTTAGTTTGCCCTCTTCAAGGGCACTCCTGATGAAATGATATCTGAGCTCAATATGCTTTGTTCGACTATGAAATGCTGCATTCTTGGCCAAATGAATAGTGCTGTTGCTATCACAAAAGAGAGTAAAAACATGTTTTTTGAATCCCAAATCACCCAATAACTGCTGCAACCATATCATTTCCTTAACACCTTTAGTAAGAGCAATGTATTTGGCCTCGGTAGTGGAAAGTGCAACCACTTGTTGTAATCGAGAAACCCAACTGATTGCTGCCCCGGCACATGTAAAGACATAACCCGTAGTACATCTTCATTTGTCCAAATCACCGGCCATATTGGAATCAACGAAGCCTTGCAGCTGTGCATCTTTCCCACTAAAGCATAAAGCATAATCTGAAGTGCCCTTCAAATACCATAGGATCCACTTGACTGCTTGCCATTGAGTTTTACCCGGATTACTCATAAATCTACTCACTACTCCCACTACATGGGCAATGTTGGGATGAGTGCATACCATGGCATACATGAGACTCCCAACAGCTAATGAATACGGGATACCTTTCATTTCTTCTTGTTCTTCTTGTGTCTTGGGAAACATGGCAAAAGATAAACGGAAGTGATTAGCAAGTGGAGTGCTTACAGCCTTAGCACTTTTCATATTAAACCTGTCCAAAACCTTGTCAATGTATTTCTCTTGTGACAATCTGATTTCTCTCTTTTGTCTATCTCGGATTATGGTCATATCAAGAATCCTCTTCGCTGCCCCTAAATCTTTCATTGCAAATTTGTGAACCAATTGTTGTTTCAAATCACGAACGACACTCATACTAGTGCCGGTTACTAGCATATCATCAACATAGAGCAGCAATAAAGCAAACTCACTATTTTCCAACATCTTGAAGTAGACACACGGATCAGGTTCACATCATGTGAAATGATGCTCAGCCAATCAAATTTTAGGTACCATTGCCACGTGGCTTGTTTGAGCCCATACAAACTTCTCCTCAATCTGCAATACAAATCCTCTTGCCCTTGTTTCTCAAAAACCTTCAAGTTGGTGCATATATAACTCCTCTTCTATGTCGCCATGGAGGAATGCAATCTTCACATCAAGTTGCTCGAGTTCAAGGTCATACACCGCTGCCAACACCAAAATTGCTCGAATAGTGGTCATCTTCACAACTGGTGAAAAGATCTCATTAAAGTCTATCTCCTTTTGCTGTTCATACCCCTTCACTAACCTGGCCTGATAGCGTTTCTTGCCTCCTCCTTCTGCACACCCATCGATTCTTCAATTCTCTTTGATTGGGTGGAAGCTTCACCAAATCCCATGTTTGATTGGCCATTAGTGAATCCATTTCCTCCTTCATTGTATCCATCCACTTTGCATGATTAACATCTTTGCAAGCTTCTTTGAAGGTAGCTGGCTCTGCTTGATCCAAGATCAATAATTGGTAGTCATCTAACTTTGCCGGAGGTCGATGTTCCCTGGTAGATCTTCTCAATTGAGGAGCTTCGCTCTCTATATTTGGCTGCAAATTTGCCGCTCTTGACGAATTACCAGTAGTATTATTATTTGCATCACCAAGATTATTATTTTCAATATGACCAACATGAATCCTTTGTAATTCCTGCGACTCAATATTATCAAAAGACAATTGTGATTGCTGATTATTTGAAGTGGGCGGCATGTTAGAGGTATTTGAGGAAGGAAAATTTGTATGCAGCTGCTCCCTCATGATTGGTGGCTCCCTTACTCTCTGCGTGGATTTTGTATTTCCCACAATTCATGCCTATGGAAGGCTAGCATTTAGCTGTATATGAACAGGAAATGGCTGCGTGGAGTTTTGAAAAGGCAGCGATGGTTTAGAAAATGGCTGTGTGGAGGTTTCAAAGACTTGCGTAGGATTTGTATTTCCTAGACGTGCTTGTGGAGGGCTATGAAATGGCTGTGAGGAGTTTTGAACTTGCATTTGATGGAGAGCACCATAGTCAAATGCTTGCGTGGGATTTGAAGGAGGCGGCAGAGTATGAATAATATGGCATGGTAAAGAGGAGATGTTGCCATTTAATGGCTGCGTAGGATTTGAATCTCCTATTTGAGTGTGCGCTATGGATGAGTTTGTCGGTTGTGGGTGTGGGAGCTGCAAATTGTGTCCAATTTTTGGTGCCTATGAATGTCCAATATCATATTTCTATTGAGGCATACATGGTGCCACATTTGGATGTGAAAATTGCGAATTAGTAATGTCTAATAAAGGCACAAATTCTTTTGCTGATCACTTTTGTTCTTCCAAACCAAGAAATGACTTTCCATTAAATATTACATCCCTGTTGCGAACAAGTTGCTTGGCATCGGATCCCACAACCGGAAACCATACTACTCCTCCCCATAGCCAACAAAAATGCACCGTTTTGATTTGGGATCCAATTTCATTCTCTTCTCCTTGGGAACATAAGCAAATGCTTCGCAGCCAAAGACCTCTAGGTGATTGTAGGAAATTCATTTTCCCATCCATTTCTCTTCCGGAATGTCAAAATCCAATCGAGATGAAGGGCCTCAATTAATCAAGTATATCTTTGTATTAACTGCCTCGGCCCAAAATTCCTTACCCAAACCTGCATTAGAGAGCATACATTGAGCTCTCTCTAAAATTGTTCGATTCATCCTCTCGGCTGCACCATTTTGTTGAGGAGTGAATGGAACAATCTTGATATGTTGGATGCCATTATTTGCACAAAAATTGTCAAACTCCAAAGAGCAAAACTCTACACCATTATTTGTTTTTATACATTTAATTTTATTTCCGGTTTGATTCTCAACAATGGCTTTGAAAGCTTTGAATTTGCTAAATACTTTTGATTTTCTATCTAGCATATAAAGCCAAACTTTGCGGGTGCAATCATAAAGAAAAGTAACAAAATAATTTGCCCCTCCAATAGAGGTTACCTCCATAGGACCAAACACATCCAAGTGCACGAGCTCCAAAGGTTTTGACTTCATGTCATCTCCGGTCTTCAAGAAGTTGATCCACCTTTGTTTACCATAGATACAATGCTCACACAACTCCAAATCAATAGATTTCAAACTTGGAAATTGATCCCTTTTGAGCATGACTTCAAGTCCCCTCTTGCTCATATGTCCGAGACTCTTGTGCCAAAGTTCTGACCTGCTGTCCACAACAACCATCACAACTCCCACTTCATTGTGACTTTCTAGCACATATAAAGTACCCAATTTGTGGCCCCTTGCAACCACTAGGGCTACTTTGGTCACCTTCCAAGTGTTTGAAGAAAATGTGATGCTACATCCTTGAGCATCGAGCTGTCCCACAGAAATCAAATTTCTCTTAAGCTTGGGAACATGTCTCACATCCCGCAATAGCCATTTATTTCCATCCTTTAGTCGCAACATCATGTCACCTTTACGAACAATATCACATGGTCCATCGTCGCCAAGATAAACTCTACCAAGTTTTCCTTCTTGATAGTTATTGAAAGCTTCCTGGCATGGAGTTGCATGAAAGGAGGTACCAGAGTCCAATACCCACTAACCAGCTGTGGTTTCATTTGTTGACAAGACCAAGGCACCTTCATCTTGTGAATGTGGTGTTAATTTCGTTGTCCTTTGGCTGATTTTGGACCTTTTTGTATGACCAGCAATTCTTCTTGGTGTGACCTTTGCCACAAAATCAACAACCTCCATTTCTTCCCCTAGACTTGGATCTTCTTGCAGATTTTGATCTCCTCCGATTATTATTTCTGCCTCTTTCTTGATGTGTCCCCCTATTGCCAAAAATCAAGACATCACCTGATGAGGTTCCTTGATTTTTTCTCCTCATATCTTTGCTAAGAAGAGTACTGACAACATCATCGAATCTGAGTGTATTTTTGTTGGATACTGAATTGCTGATTGCCATCACCACTCCTTCCCAGCTATCCGGTAGAGAGGATAACAACAAGATGGCTTTGATTTTGTCCTCCAAATTTATGGTTATGGAGATCAATTGGCTGATTAATGTATTGAATTCATTGAGATGATAGGACACATTACCTCCATCCTTCATCTTCAAATTATACAATTTCTTCATGAAAAAAACTTTGTTAGAAGTGAAACCCTCTCATACATGTCACACAATTTGTCTCACAATCCTTTTGATGTCTTCTTTGCTGAAATGCTAAATAGAACATTGCTGGATAAAGAGAGGATAATGATTGCTCTCGCCTTCTTATCCAATTTCTCCCACTCTTCATCAGTCATCGTGTTTGGCATCTTGGCTTTCTCTTTCAACATGAGTGAGAGGTCTCCTTTGATCAGCAACGATTCCATCTGCATCTTCCACAATCCAAAATTTTGCCCTGAGAATTTTTTGATTCTCCATTTATCCGCTTGTTCCATCTTTCCAGAAATTGTTTCACAAATTCCCGATCAGCTTCTTCACTGAGCTCTGATACCAATTGTTGAATAACAAGTGCAGATAAACAAATAGCAAAACAGAATTATCAGATGCAAGATAAACAATTAACAAATATACACGACACCGAATTTATGTGGTTCACCTTAAAGGCTACGTCCACGGGAAAGCAGGGGAAACTCTGTTTTTATTAACTTTGTTTTTAAAGTACAGTACACCTACAGCAGCATGCATCTCATAATTATGTCATTATCCGTATTGGATAAAAGAAAACCAAGAGACAAGGGAATTGGCGGGAGAAGTGGAGTTTTAATAGTCTCCGGGAGTGACTGTTGGACTTCACATTCCAACATTAATAGGGTGTATACTTTCTTCCATGACATGGTAGGATCTGTTTGTCTGCACTTAATTTTGTTAGATATTTGATAGAATATGATTTGGTAACACAATAACCACTCTTTCACAATTTATAAATTTTTTGCTTCGAAACTAATACTAATTTTATCAACTGAAATCTAAGAATATAAAGTAAATCGCATAGGATTATAATTAGGACTGGCTTGAAGGGGGCAGTGATATATAGCAGAGTCCAAATGAAAATAAGACAAAGAAAACCTGAGTCTTGCAGATAGTGAAACCATGGCACCTCAAATAATTGCCTGGCATTAACATCAAATTGATCTCCAAGGTGCATTCTCCTCAGGACTGCCTCGTGGGTGGCAGTCATATATGCTCGAATCCAAAGAAAAAAAGAACAGACAAAATAAAGTCTCTCACGAAAAATTCAAAACTACGACGTTACAGTATCCATAAAAGTTGGGTGCTTGAATGTGCTAAACATTACCTTTTTAATATGCTCTCATATCTTCGATCTGGAATGGTGTCCTTACACCTGTACCCCATGTTTCCTGGTCATTATCTATGACATCCTGAAGCACAGAATTAGATCACACATATTTTCTACTAATTATTGCATACTTTATGCCATGTTTGCATATATTGCTTATATAATTAAATATATATTTGATATGAAAATGCAACTTATGAATAATTTATATATTAATTCAATTGAATATCAAATATGATATCACTTAAATTGATTTATTGATATAAAAGTGTAACTTCATGAATTTAATCAAACAATTGATCATTTGAAAATTGAAATTGACTATATGAATATATGAAATATGATATTAAAATTTTTATAAATCCAAGGGTGAATTAATTTTGCGTGTATAGCTGTGAAGGTCCATGGTTGCAACAAGCTGGCAAGCAGGCATTTAAGGCTGCAACTGCGAGAGTCCTGGTCGGTACCACGCTGTGACATTTGTGAAACTGCACCAGGTATTCACATCTATGCCTTGTGGAATCAGTATTTGTTGATACTTGTACAGGCCTTGTTGGATGTTATATGTGACTCTGGGTCTCTATGTTTGACTGATATGTTTACGTGCCATAAATTAAATGGTCAGATATGCATGTAGTATATTTGTGAACCGTGAGGCGCAGCTTCTCAGTTTGCCACTCATGTTTAGTTCATCAAAAACCCAGTTATTTACTGTGCATATTGGACTTCTACCGCAGCTTTTCTGCATTGTAGCATTGATGGATCATCCTTGTGCCTCCAATGTGATATGGATGTCCATATAGGTGGGAAAAGAACCCACCAAAGGTACCTGTTATTGGGGCAAAGAGTTGAGGTAAACACATATGTTTTCTACTTTCCAAACTAGATGAGTACGTGCTCAGTTACAGCTATTGTGAATCCTCTTCTTTTTGCCTTTTCCCTCTGCGTCTTCTGCTTCTTACTTTTGAGATTTCATTGCGCCTCTAAACGTAGTCTAGTGTTCACAGGTGATAACTGCCCTTTGGTTTGTCCTTGGAATCTTGGAATTACAGAAAAAAAAGTCATAGTTTATTTGCTTATGCTATATTTATTGTTGGTATTTCTTATATGCTTGAATTCAGCTTCCAAATGGACTCAACTTGCGAGAGGAAAATGGGAATGGAAAAACCGTGGATACAGGGAGAGCCTGGCAGAAGAAATATTGTCAAGAGCACCTCCACAGCGTAGCTCCATGCCATAAAGCTAATGTTGAATCAAATGGGCACCTCAATAATGGTACAACTTGTAATAAAATAAATGTTGAGGCCAATGGAGCAAAGGACTGAAATTTTCTTTTATTCTTTCTCCTCTACCACTCCTCTTTCTCTTATAGGCTGTAAAGAGGCTTTAAATTGGATGAAAATTAACTACTGCAAATCCTATGACAATGACTCTGGATAATCTTTCTATCATGTTAATTATGGGAACTCTTTTTGTCCTCCCACAGATTTGATGAGTGGGTCTTAGCTACTCTGGGAAGTTTGTGAATGAAAACAATGATAGTCATAAATAAACTGATTTTGCTGCGTTGTTTTTGTGGTTTTAATATTAACCATTGATCACAACAGAAATTTCTTTTTGTGTACACAAAGGATTCATATAGAATCGATAATTGTATTGCTTAGTCCTTGAATGTTTGTAAATATTTATGTTTAATGTTTTCTATTGAAGACAAACTTCATATTTATGTGGTTTGGTGGCTGAGCTATATTGTGGTTGAGCTTCTACAGTGTAGAACTCGATCTTTTGATATTTTAAGATATCTTCACTTGTTTTAATGAGGAAAACAAGAACTTTTTGATGGTGGTATTTTGGTGAGGTTCATTTGCTTGATACACAGCTTAAGTGCAAATCAGTTATTTTAAAAGCAAAGGTAGTAATGCAAAGTTATACCATTTCAGTTATCTTGAGTGGACTTGATGTGAAGGTTCGTGAACTTTATTTTGGAGGTCATATGTTTTAACATGGAGGGGTGTAAGGTTATACATCTTAATAAACAATACATAAGGTGAATTGTTTTGAAAAACAATTATTTTATGATTGTACATTGTAATTTAGTTGTATTATTTAATGCTAATTTTTATAGTTTAATTTGTAAGCCCCCTCTATAATAAGGGGGAGTGGACTTTCAGGATGAAGAAACACTAATTTTTTTTTTTTGTTGTTGGAGATTATTGTGTTGTTTTGGCACACTTTTACTTGAAAATCAACCAATTTTCTTCATAGTTGATTTGGGATTATTACAACTTCCTTGACATGTTGAATATTGCTTTAGCTACACACTATTGACTTGTGCCAATTCTAGACCTTGTAGGCATTACAATAGAGATATTACTAGTAGGGTGTAAAGTTCTTTAAAATTGATCTAGATTTCTTCTCATCTTGTATGTTCACTTAGTCAATTATAATTTTTGGTTGGGGTTTGATTTGAATGTGGCAGCAAAAAGTTATCTCCAACTTCACATTTTTTCGTAAGATTGACCTTGAGAACAAAATTGATTTTAATTATAGAATTTGTTTGAAATTCTCCTCCTGAGAATATGCACCTTGTTGAGTTTTGAATCCAACTATATTGTGAAACATGGGATGACCTCTTGAGTTGTGGGACTTGTGAAACTCGAGGTCAATCTCCAATTAAAGGGTAGGTTCCCCATGGTAAATCACCTAAAAACTAAATGTAGTTAGTGATCTTTGTTGGGAAAAGAGATAAGAAAGAATTGATAATTTGAATCCATAAAAGAAAATGAAGGTGATATACCAAATATAGCATATTTTTACTTCATTTTAGCAACACAACTTATGAATCTCAATCTAAAGCTTTATGCAATAATTTGCAATAATAATTTAGAGGTAAACTTAGAACAATAGCAATCAAGGAGTTGTAGAACTCATGATAATATTGCTTTTCTTTCATACACAGATAAAATTGAAACAAGTAGAGGCAAAAATATTGATTTTTGATTCATTGAAGGTTGCTACAATGACTATTTTTTGGAAAAATGGCAAAAGATTACATCACAAGCATACAATCAACCATTATTTCAGAGTGAAACAAGGTTGAAGATGCAATCGATGAAGAAAATTACAGAAGTAAAGACCTAATTTTGATTGAAAAAAATCAAAGGATTGAATGTCATTTTGTTACAATAAGCTTTTTTAGTCCTTTGCAACAAAGCATAAGCCTCTTATTTATAGATTTTAAGAGCCTAAACTCAGAAAGTCATGTTGACTTTAGATATTTTTTCTATAAGTTGTCATCTTTATCCTCTGTGGATAAGATTTACCTTTTTGTTTTATGCGTTGTCAATCTTATCGATAAGATTTACCTTTTTGTTTTATGAGTTGTCTTCTTTATCCTCTATGGATAAGATTCCCTTTTTTGCTTTATGAGTTGTCAATCTTATCCTATGAGTTGTCATCCTTATTCTCTAGATAAAATATTTGTAATCTTTATTTTTTGCCCTTTGACTTCCTTGAAGTTAGTGAACTCTATTATTTTTGCATCTTTTGTTGATTTTGTAGACAATATTTTCTCCTTTTTATTTTGTTTGATTTTTTTTTTTTAAATAAGGTAACAATTTCATATGTAATGTTTCAATTTTTACACTAGAGTAGTTGTAGATAAAACATAGGTGAACAATTTTATATATTACAATTTTGACATGATGACACCATGAAGTACATGATGACACAAGGTCAATGCATACCAACAAAGAATATCATAAGTGAAAAACTTCCACAAACATTGTGGATCAATGTCAACATGGTGAGAAAATGAGGAGATATAATTGTTGGCAAAACAAGGACACGCAACTGATAGGGTAGGGAGGGGTGAATCGATTGTGACAAAATAATCTCATATATGATGAATAAGCAATTAACCACAAACAATTAACACATCAGAGAGACAAATAACACCAAGATTTTTACGTGGAAGCCCTCTTAGGGGAAAAACCACAGTGGATGTTAGTCCACAAAATTATACCTTGTTAAAAGTATAATGAGAAATAATAAGGGGAATGCACATGCATTTAGGCACACTGCCTAGAACTCACTGCTCAAATACAAAAGATGACTCATTGTCCAACAATACAGAATAGGATTAAAATCCAAAGAATACGAATTGAGAAAATAGCTTCTACACAAGTCTGATTATAGTTCCAATTAAGCTCAGAAAACCTTCTTCACACTTTGCTCAATCTTCTTCACTCTCTGCTCTGCAATAGAATGATGGAAACACTATTCGCACATTTACACTTTCTCTAGCATACATTCACACATATGCACACACTAATTTCGCTCAACCAATCGCTCTTATATATCCACAACATGAGATTTCATCACAACTTAGTCGACTAGAAAAAATAAAACATATTTTCAATGTCGACCCAAATTCACAAATAAATTTCCAATGCAAATCCACCAAGGTCGGCCACAACATAGTGGAGACCCAAATTAACATCTCCAACACAAAAATACTTTAATTAATTACACCACGAAGATCCACAACATGCTACTACCAACATGTCAGCCAAGAATATGAAAACCCAAACATGCGCAAGAAAAGATCTTCAACCACGAGCTCTCTGAGTAATGTGGACGTACCACAAAGATAGAGATGATCTAGAGACATCAAAGAACACTAAGAAACAATAGAGAAGCATCCACAACAATTGAGATTACCAGAATAACACAATCTTCATTTACGAACACTGACAAATACTACAAAAACATTGACAGACCACAACACAATCAAAACTTCATGCGGACCTCTAAAACTTCCGGTAGATGATATAGAAACATTCAAAAATAAACCCTTTAATCCACACCAACTAATCTTTAACGTACAAAACAAGACACCTTCATGACCTGTACAGTTCCACTGAGCACCTAGAATACTTTATTTTACAATTTTCTTAATATCCTTGACATATACAGCCTTTAATACACCAAATGCTAATAGTGTTGACATCAATGACAACCACATACCAGCAACACATCCACAACATCCAACAATAACCTTCTTAGAATTGGTGGAGTGCTCAACTAACATCATCAACATCCACGCTGGGAAAGAATAGAAAGAACTAAAGCCCATACTAAAGTTCATCTCAAAAAAATTCAAGCCCCCAAACAAACACTTGAGGATGGATTCACAACACTCAAAACAGCTTCACAAACAATCCATGAATGAGGCACAAATCCCCAAAATGAACAAAGGGCTAGCTATAAGCAATCTTAAAAAATCTATGCAAGACAACTTTTTTAATTCATGAGTTGCTAGAGAATGGTTTGAAACAACCAACTTAAGAGAGCTTAAGACATAATATGATAACCCAAAAACTAACAAAACAATTAATTTTTTTACCAAAAATTCTCATGCAAAGTATACATCCACTCAATGCAACGATTAGATAAGAAACATGTGAAGATAAGGTACATATACAATTACCAATTTTTCATGGTTTAACAAAAGTTTACCAATAACCTTATATTACAACCTTCACAAATATGATAAATCATAATAATTCAAGATATGATAAAAAGAGAAGAAATGAGATCACTACACACTTTTCAAGACATGCCACCATGATCCTAACACACATTCCAAAAGTGATGAACACTACCTAACCATGTGGGAACTTGATGCCCACTCTTATGCTAAGAGATGAACACCATGGTTGCAAGCATACACATGACACACAAAGTTGGTCTCAAAGATGCAACATGTCACATGGTTTCTTCATCACACAAAACATCATGCTTTCTTTATCACACGATGGAATCAATTAATCTAGTTAACATAAGGAAATAAGTAGAGTATGTAAAGGAGAGGAGTGACATTCTATTTGGCATTCTAAAGCTCAACTAAGGAATTGCATTTTTTCTCCACCATTTTACAATCATAGTAGTATTTGCCACATTTGTACTCCATTTTACAATTAGAATGTAGGATTCACCAAATATAAATTCATATAAATACAATTGAAATTTTGAATTAATCTTTTTCACATTTTTCTTAGTTCTGCTCTCTATTTGGATCATAAACAAGATTCAACTACAACTGTTATTGAGTCAACAAAAGTTAAATGATAATTTTATTATTATTTTATAATATAAGGTTTTTCATGTTTATTTATCTCTTTTCTAGTTTGGTTTCATTATTATAAATGAAATTGAGTAGGAAGACATCTAGGCCCCAAACATCTATATTCTATGATTTCTTTTTGTTGATTTTGTTTATTTCTTATTTAGTTTCATTGTTAAATAATATAGACTGCAAAAAACTATTGGTGTTGAGTATTTGATGGCAAATTGTGAGATTAAACAAAATGATATTTTTTTGTATCTTTTAATTCATAAGAGATGCCGAGTAGGAACAAGTTTCCTGAAATTAGTACAAGGAGCTCATCAAATGTAGAAATGTAATGTTGTATATTGATAATGTTAGTCATCCATTAGATGAAGATCAAGCTACAACATTAGGATCTATACCATCTATTAATTAACAAGGTAATACTTCAGAGGAAGTTTGGAATTAATTGGATGACAATGCCCTAGATGATGTTCCATGCTCACAAGAGTCTTAGGGTAATGGGAATGATAATATTAATTAATTGACCTTAACAAGGGATAACAAAAATATAGATCCTATGGAAGGGGGAAAAGAAAATCCAAACAAAAAATAAGTCATGAGTGGGATATGACAAGGAATTTTTGAATTGATTGGGTGTCAAAGTATACATTCATTAAATTGATGGAAAATATAAACAAAGATGAAGTTCCCATAGAATGCATGTAGAAAATTTGCACTTGAAATTATGGTAAGGACAACAATTTGTAGCTAAAAGTTGACACTCTAGAAAACTATGTTGATCAAGTTTATGAAAAATATATCATTTATGGAAGAAAATATTAGTGATAAGATGAAAAACAAAGGAATAATGTCTTCATGTTAAGCATGCCCTAGATTATAATGCACATATGGCAAGAAAGACAAAGCTTTTCGAATGTGGAGTTTTAATTGATGCTCAAATTAGAAAGATGATTAGAGAAGCATATTGGAAAAGATTATATGGTTGAATGTTGCTTTCATATTTTGATTAGAGTGCATCTTATGATAGAGTACCCATAATATGATAGTGAATTGTCTTTTATAGGTGTTCCTAACTTTTTTAACACACATTGGTCAATAAACAATAGAGGTGAATGAACAAGTTGTCTTGCTAAGGTGGAAATACAAGATGTACAAAAAATAAGAGTAAACTCTTATTGTGTTATCTTTAGATGAAGTTACAATAGTATAGAAAAAACATGTCCACCAACCTCATCTACTCGTTGTTCATAAAATGAAGGAAAAATCAACATTGCAAAATCTATTAGTTAAGAAATATTTGAATGAAATTGGAGGTATGAATGACTACACAATTGCTAAAAAGTTGGTGTATGTGGGGGTGGATGGAGCTTCAATAATGCAAGGTAATAGGAATGCGCTTTGTGTAAATCTACAACTTGTTTGCCATACATGATTTTCCATTCACTACATGACCCACATAATAAATTTAGCATTTAAAACTATGGGAAAGTTTTTTGCAGTATCAAAGTTGAAGATCTAGTTTATGAGCTCCATTTATACTTTTGTCAAAGTCCCAAATGGTTTTTGGAATTTCAACATTTTGCTAAGGGAATAATTGTAGGAAACAATATTCTCAAGGATGTTGATACTAGATGGATTTCCTTGCATGAGCCAATGCAAGGAGTTTTTACAAAATATTAGTCTTGGATTGGAGTAATGTATGGATATCACCTCATAGTAGACAAATTGATTGACTTTTTATATATATTAATTGACAGAGACACTTCTAACTTTATTTAGTCTTCTCCCATGCTAGAGGAGTCAAACATTTTTTGTGAAAAAAGTGCAAGAAAAAATTATGTGCATACTTCAAAATATACAAAGCTACATAAAATGATATGCTTGATATAATAATTTATATCAACTAGAGCATACATTCATAAGTCCAAAATTTAATAGTTGCCATTTGATGACAAATATTAACAATGTTGCTAATTTTTTATAGTTTAATACAAATTGGGTGTTATATATCTTTATATGATGATATGAGATACCAACAAACTAATTTTCTAAGGTCAAACATACTACCACAAAACAATCTATTACAAGTGAAGAATATAATAGAATTGTTGAATCTATAAGTACTGCTTTAAAGGATATTGCAAGATCTCTTTTCACAAATATTAGAGAGTGATCCTATTAAGATGAACTATTTGAATCAATGTTTGTTGTGTATCTTCAATATTGAATCAATTTCCAACCACCTAATTTTGATAACAAGATAAAGACTTTGGTCAATCATTTTTTCAAAAATTTAAAATTCAATGGGCAACATATAAAAAGAATTTTAGATAAATCTTATTATATAGAGAAATCAACCTAATTTGTAGTATCAATAATAGAACAATGTAAACTCATAAAGAGTCCCATCTAAGATGGATCAATAACAAAACTTTTGAAAAACTTAAGTCAAAACAAAATATTACATAATTTAATATCAAAATATTTCAAACTTGATGATCTATGCCAAACTATGATATTGGGGTTGGTGGAGAATGATAAAGTTTTTAGTGCATTGTGGTTTTTGAAACCAAAGATAGGAAACAAACATGAAAATAATTTAGAAAATTAAGTTTGAGGATGTATACATCTCGATATAATATCAAAAGTTTTCCTTTTGAAAGGGCATTAAGAATTTGGAGGTTCATATGTGAAAGAAGAAGGTTGAACAACACTTTAAATAATACTAGCACAATAAATAACACATATAGTAGCAACGATGAAATGCACTTAAGTATGTGTGCAAATAAAATAAAATAGAGACCAAGATTAGGATGACTTTCAATATCATGGTCAAAGCACAAAGATGATTTGACAAGTAGAAGAGATTTCACATTTATTAGGTATTTCTATTATATTTCATATTCCAAATTTTTATTGATGATATTTATTTTTCTATCATCGATACACATTTTTTAATTTCCATTTAACAATTACTAAATTAACTTATTATTATTTTTCAATGTTCTACTTTAGAATTTAAATTTTGCATATATTTTTCAATTTTCATTAAAAATTAATATATTATTAATATTTTCATATTATTATTGTGTGATAAGTTTTACATGCAGTTAACTAAATGTATACTAATAAACAAAAGTAGCATATACTACAAATTACAAATATTTTTTGTGTATCTAGAAACTAGAGTTATCTTAATTCAAACAATTAAATAATAAAATATAATTTTAACACATAAATGGATTTGTGTCTTATATTAATTTACAAATGAAAAAACACATATTTAAATATTACAATAACTTCCTAAAAATAACTCTACACAATGTTCGATTGGAAGCTCGTATTATAAAATTATTTTACTAGCTTTTGTAGTAGGCCCCATTGTTTATTTGTTGGAAGTGCAATTTATTGTAGTTCATTGTAACTGACTTATAATTTTGTTAAGATTTCATAACTGTATCTTTCCTTTAATATATCATTGAAACATGTATTCAAGGTTATCATTCACTTGATGAAATCCAAACAAATTGCCTCATCTAGCTTCTAAGCCCAAGGACATTGCTTCCTATCCCACATTTTTTTAGTTTCCATATTTCTTTTCAAATCATCATTTGGGTGTTGGCAAGAAGTTGAGTTCAATTTTTGGCCAAAAAGTGGAAATGTTTTCCCTGATTTTCAGAATTTGACACATTTGACCTTAAAATTTGAAGCACTTAGAGATGGAATTTTGAAAAAAGTCACTCATCATAAAATGTAGTACTCGGAGTCTAGTTTTCAAATATGTAATTTATTTCAATACCCAAATGCTACAAATTGACTTTCAATAGGTGTTTCTAAAAACCACTGTTTAAAAGTAACTTTTTTTAAACCATACCATGCACGTGTACGTCATCCATATTTTGACCTAAATTATCGTATTTTTCTAAATCCTTTTGGGAAAAGATTTGTAACTCACTGAAGCACGTTTTCGATATTTTTTTGTAATTTTATATTGATTTTTTTTTGTTAAATTTTTACTAGCCATATTTGTCATTTTGAAAAATCGTCGCGTACATCACACATAAGATCACCTAAACTTATCATTTTTTGATTTTTTTTTAAAATTGAAAGGAATTGTCTAAGTAAGTTTTTCATGCAATTCGTTTTACAAAAAAATATTTTAATAAAAGTTATTAAAATAGTTAAAAACCTTGATATTTCAAGTTTATGGACCAGTTTCATCAAAAAATAATTGAAAAATAGAAAAAATAATCCAATTGTAAAAGAAAGTACATATTTAGAATCTGCACTGTCTCATCTATAATGGGTTTTAATTTTGTCAAAAAATTCTACAAAAAAGTCTTTAGACATATATCCAAAGTCACCATTTTCTAGACCTTCAACTTGCAGGTCAAACCAGCTCCAAGGCCTAGGTTCGGATCCCCAAGGATTTTCCCGAACCAAAAAACAAGCCAAAAACCCGACCACAAATTCATTTTTTTAGAAATGGGATCCCGTTTACAAAACGTGATCCCGTTTTGTAAATCGGGATCTCGTTTCCTAATATTTAATGTTCAGGCCATTGACATAGAAACAGGATCCCATTTCTGTTTTTACCATTTTTTAAAATTTTACTAGCAAACTTTTACTGTGAATTCTGCAACTTCACATGTACGACCGATTGCGACAAATTCAACTAATTTCTATCAAGTTTTGTCTTTACAGGTCTTCAACTTGCAATTTGGATTGAATTTTTGAAAGGAGGCATCATGCAAATAGTTTTTTAAGTGGAATTGTGCTAGTTTTCTACTCGTTTGGAGGAACAAAAGAGGAAGACTTTCACTATTGACATTCATTTGTGCTTGAGAATTTTATAATCATGGGTTCACAAGCTCATAATAAGAGGAAAGATAGGAAGGCATTGACTCCTGAACAAATTGAAGCAAGGAAAGAGAAAGACACAAAAAGGAAAAGCGATAGAAGAATGAGGATTCAATCAATGAATAATGCTGAAGCATCCAATTCCACAACTATTGAAGATAAAAACATTGAGGAGACCATGGTTGTAGATGATGCTAATTTGCAAGAAGTCAATTTGGAAAATAATATGATTATACAAACAAGTGCTAGTATGTCTTCAAATCCCCCTTTCAATGCTATGGAGAATGTTTCAATAGGCACAAATCTAGGTACATCTTCAAATCCACATTTTAGTGAAATAAAAAATTTGTTTGTAGAAGTTTTACAAGATGTTGGACTTAAGGATGTTGACATTGATAATATTCAGAGAGAAGAAAAGTTTATACAATTTGTTGAAAATGAATTAGAAAATGAAAATGAAAATTCTTTTGTTGAAAATGAAAATGAGAATGATCCTTTTGTTGAAAATGAGAATGAAAACCATTTTGTTGATGAAAATGAAAATGAAAACTGTTTTCTTGATGAAAATGATGATGAAAGTGAAAATCGTTTTGAAGTTGAAAATGAAAAATGAAAATCAAGGATGTGATGTTGAAAATGAAAATATTTTTTTAAAATTGAAATTGATGTTTTGGATAATCTTCCTAGTAAGATTTCTTGGAGACAAATAAGAACACATGCCAATAGATTATACAAAAAATTCTTTATCGTAAAAAACTTGCATTTCAATGTCAACTAATGATGCAATTGATGAGAATGCAAAAAATGAGAAAAGTAATGAAAAAGTTAAGGCTTTTTTGTTAAACCAAGAAGAAAAGATCAATCACTAAAACATGTTGTCTACTGTTGTAATGCCCTGCCACACAACCCCAAAGGAAACTAACATATCTAACATTTATGGCACACATTTTTTTTAAAAGTAACTAACATGCAACAATATACATCACATGAAATGCAACTTTACATGTACAACATATAACAAAGTCCCTTGGGGTTACATAACTGCATTACTTTTCGTATCAACATCTTTACATTACATAAAGATAGACATACACCAATAACCATAAGATAATAACATGAACATGGACAATACATTAATAACATGAAGATACATTGCTCAAGGTTTACATCAATACAATGTTGCTTCCCAACATGTATGGGAAGAGTACAATAACATGGAATAATACATCTAAAATGTATGAATATAAAGCTGCAAGCTAGACCCAACTCTGGTATAACTCAAGAGTGACAACAAAGGTACAATTCTTCACTTCTTGATCGACGACTGGGGACCCAATGGGGTCCATAGCACGTTCCACTTGACCACATGGAACCGAAGGCCCACCCCCGGTGCTAGGAGAAGACAAGAAGGATCCTCAACCAAAATAGTTAAGAGAACAATGACAACATGAATCCACGACAAGAGAACCCACAAAACAAGACAACATCTACTTCCAGAGGAACAAAGGCATCAAGGGAAACAACAGATAAACACAGTTGCTAAAGGACGGAGTGTCATCATCACATAGGTGTTATGGGTTACCCTAGTGTAACCTTCCTTGGCTATCAGATCACCCTGGCCACCTCTACTGGCCGCCAGACCCCCATGCCGCTATGCGGGATCAACATACCTTGCCAAAATTACTATGCAGAGGCAAGGCCGTTGATCTTGCCATTACATGCCTTCCCACTCATCCCAAGCCTAAACAAGCACTTGGGCCCATGAGTGAGTCTACATTATCTGAATTAATGAGAGATACTACCCAACCCCCTAATTAATTAATTAATTAAGTTATCACTTGATTAAACTCTCAAGGATTACCCTAGACCAACCACTTTGGGTGCCAGACCCCCATTGAGAGCCACTCCCCCTTACCAGCAACAAAAACTCAAAACCACAAATGGGAAGCCAACTTGCACAAGATACCAAAACTGAACAAAATATCATTTACCATGTGAGGCACGCACCATCTCATGCTAGAACTTCATAGTAAAGAAAACCACTTTTTAGGTGCAAGGCGTAACCCACCAAAAAGAAAATGAGCATAAGAGCAACTGTTCACAATTACCAAAAATGGAAATCAATTATGAAGCAACATATTCT